>CM076576.1:961715995-961797006 GCA_034641835.2 Pinus albicaulis
GGAGTCTAGAGCATCATTAATTTTTAGGGTTTCTTGTCTCCCATAAGGATTTCCTAGGAAAATAATTGTGTTGATTGTCTAGAGATATGTATGTGTGTGTTTCATTATGTTCTCTATTTCTTACGTTGTGTTTCATTATGTTTTATATTTACATTTCTACCCTCCTATTTTTCTTTCCAATCAAGGTTTATAAAATAACATGAGAAGCAACATGAGACTTGGAACAATCATTTTCATTATCTATATGGAAGGCAAGAAGGATTATATCCCCTTAAGCTTAAGCTTATGTAGTTTGTCAATTTTATCATATATTTTTTGGTAAGGGTAAATGTTTTTTTTATCTATAGTACAAGTCATGAGTTCCCCAATTTTACCTTATGTAAAGCATGATTCTAGGATTACTACAATTTGTACTTGGTTTTTTACTGTGATGATGCCCTGTCTCAATCACTTGGTCATCTCTCTATGGGTAGTTAAATCTTTATAGTTCAATACTTAAGTAATATTTTATCTATTTGTATTATGTGAAATGTAAAAAATGGTATACTATTTTTCATAAAATTGGATTGAGTTTATCATATATTTCGATGAAAGTTGATTATATGACACGTTTTCTTTAAAAGGATCTAACAATTTTGTTAAGGTATGAATTTTTATTAGATGAGGAGGCTATGTATTACATATGGTCTTGAATGAGCTTTTGGACTCTTTAGATATATATCTAAAGAGTTCAAATGCTCATTCAAGACCATATGTAATACATAGCCTCCTCATCTAACTTAGCCAGGGATTTGCAATACTATATTTGAGTTGGCTAGCTCCATTTCAAGATATTATAATGTAAGATTATTATTTCTATAGATTTTGATTATGGTAGTAAAATGTTACAAAAAACTAGAAACCAGGTACAAATAATATTATTCTAGATATATGTAAAAAGGACATGGTAGAGAAGATCAAACAATATTAAAATTTTCATAAATAGTTTAGATAAAAATACATTTTCTAATTTTTATTGTAAATTCCAAGGCTTAAAGAAATAATTTTTCTAATAATTTTGTTTTAATTAATAAATAAAAAAGAAGCATTTTCAATCAAAATCACATCCAACATATAATAAAAATAATAAAAACAATTTAAAACTTTTTATGCAGGTATTACTTATCAGCACATATACCGCGAAAAGAACAATGTTGCGGATGAGTTGTCAAAGCAGGGGCTACAGGATGCGTATCGAAAGATAAATTATCAGCTATTTAATATGCAGGGCCTTTAGGCCGAAGGCTCAGTTCCCATCATCTAAGTACAGTGGTACCATAGATGCTGTGATTTTCAGTTTTCTGGATTAATATGTGATGTTATTGTGTTAGGTTAAAACTATGTGGTGTCTCTTTATAGTTTGAGTGGCTCCGCAGCGTTGCCACAATCACTTTTTGTACGTTTCTGGGGCGTGGATAACATTTTTTTCTCTATTTTCGATTTCTGTATTTTTTGGACTGTACTTGTTCAATGAAGTCTATGTAAGATCCGGGTGGCGACAATATGACAAAATCAGTTATTCTGGTTTCGATGGTAATTGTTATTAGTGCATTGTAATGTCCATTTTGTTTTGTTCCTGGTACTCAATATAAACCAGGGTATTTTTCTTACTGAATTTTTTTTATATATATAGCAATATGTCATATATGTAAGAAAAATGATTTCATAAGAAGTGAAACTCAGAACCGGTCTCAATACCAGGAAGGTTCAGATAACATAACCATATTTTCATGCATATAAAGGAAAGAAACCATGCAAATATAATGGGTCGGTCCGAGTTAGTTTGAGGCAGACCAAGAAAACTAGTCACCCAAAAGAATTATAAGCAAACAGAGAATAACCAACGGACGGAGAAATTAAATTATCTATATTATTTATATAGATATAACAATGACATACATTGAATGAGAGGGACAACTCAAAACCTATCAAAATCCCACCACTCATATTAATTTACTTCACAAACAACGAAACACTCAAAACAAGTAGTCCAACATATTCACTGTATATACATCCAGAAAAACTCAACAACAA
The DNA here is from genome assembly GCA_034641835.2 of Pinus albicaulis. Classification (NCBI taxonomy): domain Eukaryota; kingdom Viridiplantae; phylum Streptophyta; class Pinopsida; order Pinales; family Pinaceae; genus Pinus; species Pinus albicaulis. The sequence continues at coordinate 961,718,069 of CM076576.1, forward strand.
TCACAATCTGGGACAGGTAATAGCACCATTCAATGCACATCCCTCAACATTCGTACTTTGAAATACAAACCATGCCATAACATAGAACTGACAACAAACTAACAACTACCATATATACACTATATATCCGTCCAAAAATCTTTAATTTCAGAAAGATTAACAACGTCATGGAGCACTGTACATTCCTCAATATTAACAGACCCCACCACTTAAGAGACCTATTATTTCAAAACCATACACCCCAGCTTCTAATCACAACAATTATAAGAAAACAGAGAATAACCAGCAGACGAGAGTCTAATTCTAACGAGTATAACATACCCGATGGAGTCGAAGAGCGCGAACGTGAGGAACACCAGCGCGGCCACGAGGAGCAACATCGACAGGGAAAAAACACGTGAACAATGAAACCGATAAACCACAAAACTTCGCAGGTGATTTATTTATAGAAAATAATTCGGCCGAACTCTTTTAAATGTAAAAGTTCAACCGAACATTTTTTAGAAGTTCGACCGAACTTTTGTTGCCGGTTTTCCAATCTCCAGAAAAAATTCTGTTTGCCCGCGCCGTCAGTGTGTCGTTAGTCTAAATGGAATCACGAGTTCGGCCGAACTTTCTAAGAAAGTTTGGCCGAACTATTACATAGTTCAACCGAACTTTATAAAATGTTTGGCTGAACTATTGCCGAAAAAAATTTTCAGCCCCCGATTCTCACAAAAGTGTAACCCAGCTTCACGTTTCCGCCCTGCTGATAATTTGTATTGCGCATGTGGGTGTGGAGGTATTCACTAGATATGTGCATGAGAATAGCTTTATTATACTGTGGATTATATTGTCACTAAGCTTGTGAATGGATCTGTTTAGTGAGAACTCGATAGGCTGGGAACGTAGACCTACTTGACTTACATACTCTCTCTCTTAGGGTGCAGAAACCTGGTTCCAACACCCTCTCATACTACTTCGGGTGAGACTTTGGCCTGCGTAAGTAGGTTACTGCCGAAAGGGCCAGTAGTATAGGGGTTTGTTGGAAATCCTTAAACTCTGAACCTGGGTCAAGACCCCTCGAGCCAACAAATACAATGTAGAAATTATACAAACAGTATGTATATCAATGGATTCAATCTGATCATGCAATATTCTAAAGAAAAATATTGAAACCTTCTACAAATCAATTGTGAAAAATAAACACGATTGCCAATCACAGCAAGTAAAAAAATAAGCAAATCAAACCACAACACAAATATTTTCCTGGGGAAAGCTTATTTCTCAAAACCTCTAATATCCAAAATGGGATATTTTAACTAAAAAAGCAGAAATAGACTTGAGCAGCAAAATAAATGGAAATAAAGACATAGCCACAAATATAACACAATGGATGTCGATAAAATTAGTGAGCCATTTTATTAATCCATTTTAAAAAATACATCAACATAAAGGAAAAACAGAACCTGAGATTGCCAAGAAAGCAGAGCAAAACCCAGAAAGATCTCTGGCCTAACTGATGAATGACATTGGCAATGATGTAGATGGCTTGGCAAGAAGACTGTTGCAAATCTGCTATGAAAAAAGCTGTCACTGAACCCACTGAAGCACAAGTTGAAGATCTGAATGATCCTCACACCAATCCTTGAAGCTCTATGAAACTTCTGAATGAAGTCTCCTCAAGAGAGTTGGGTTTTCGTCCAACACTCACAAATCACCTGAGGATTTCCATTCTGGGACTACGGCTGAAGTAGAGAACCACGTCTCACACCTCTCATATAATAAAATAACATGATCCCAAGATATCCCTCAATGGCCTCCTCCCTTTCTTTTATATCTCTCTTGGAGCCTTATAGAGCATTATTTTATTATTATTTGATTCATGGAGCACTTTTCCCTCTTATTAAAATATTCCTTTTTAATGCAGAAAAGAGTAAATAGGCTACCACGTCTCCTCCTCTCACTGAAACTCATGTCCAACTGTCCCATCATGGAGGTATCCTTGTCCCTGTTCTAATGAGCTATTACACTAAGGTGTTATATCATGTATTCCTCCCAGAATGCCACCGTGAGCATAATTAGCTGAGTTAAGCCCATAAATAAATCAAATTTCTGAAAGTTGTTGAAATGCACCAGAACGAAAGCCAAGCTGCTCGGATGATGGAATATATCAAGAGAATGCTACCCTACCACATAGGAACTCCTCAAAACTCCTCCAAAAAGCCCCTGGGCCCGCTGATGATACCAACCTGTACCTGTGACCGGTCTTCTCCTAACTCTGGAAGTCCATCATAGCCCTGTCATAGGTGACACCAAAAAAAGGAATATTACAGACCTTCCGCCCCAAGATTGCTTGCCCTCAAGCAATCGAAATATGTGGTCCACATTGTTGGTCTGCCGCAATTGAGACCCAATTCCCAGATCCCATACAAACCTTTGGATGCTGCTATGCACCTGTGTCAAACCACTCAGAATAGACCCCTCAATGCTGGGATCCCAAACTGATCTCTCACAGTACTAGCCAACAAACAATCCTCCTGGATTCCAATGCCACCATGGCCAATCATCGCCCAAGTCCCATGGCTCAGACTGCACACTGCCTCTGGCTATAACTGATGCTCTAAGAGGTGAATACCATGTCTCTTGCTGCGTTGTATCTATGACAATGTAAACTGCCCCATAAACTATGTACCAACTCATCACCTCTCTCTAATCCAATCCCTGACTAAATCCAATGTTGATCCTTCTCTCCTGAAATCAGGATGGAGTGCTGAAGAAACGACGACCTGTGCCCCACTGCTAGCTGGAATCTGTAACATCTGCTATGTCTAAGGGCCCGTGATCCATTGTGCTCCCTACAAAGAAAATCGTACCATCAAGAGGGTACCAACTCATGATCTCCCACCAATCGATCCTGGAAGAAAAATCCAATGTAGCAACAACTGCATATGGAACACGCCTAGAGTGTTTTTGTCAGCCTGTAATCAACTCACACTGCTCTGCCCTGTCTTCCAATGAAAGTTGTCTGTAGAATAAATCCCCTCTCTCTATAATGGGTCAAAGTGGGTAAGATATGCTCCAAGCCCCATCGATGAACTCCTGAAGAGTGCTACTCATTGAAAGTACTGCAGCTCGGCCGACTACATGTACATCTATCTGTATCTCATCAATGTGTCGGCCCAAAGATGGATGCTCCACCATCTCCAACAAATCATCCCTCTCATAAGGAATGTAAAGCTCCTGCTATCCCTTAGCCCCTTACAGAACTATCCCATCAACCTCCAACATCTCTAGAGGATATGGATATGCAACTGCTGTCACCGTGCTCGGTGTCTACGCATCTGACTGCTCCTCCTAAGTGGCTAATCCTAAGGTTAGCCGCATATCCATCATAGACTCAATGTGAGCCTCCATCTGGCTCTCCCTAAAAGGACTATCATGCATGATGTGCATAGTATCCTCCTCTGCTAACCCAGGCTCCATCATATGCTGCTTTAGCTGAATCATCACAAGTGACTCATCACCTAGAGTATCTCCCGTAGAGTCCCCTGACTACTCGCTCTGCACACTGGAATACAACTCCAGCCTACTGTCATCATCTCTGCATGACTACTCTCGCTCCCCAGAAGCATCCTCAATTGATCCCATGGAATCATCTAAAGAAAAGTCCTCACCCTGGCATTCAGAAGGAATGCCCTTCTGTTCTGCCTCCATCGCATCATCTACATCACTCAAGCATGAGTGATCAGGCCCCCAAGGTCCTTTTCAGATGAAGTAAAGTCCCTTCCTTTCCAGCTCATTTTTGCTGCTAGATCCACCAAACTGGAGTAGCTCCTCCTTGGCCAACTGTTTCTTGAATAACCCAATATTATTCTCAACCAGCCCTTGGGCTAGCTCATAAGTATCAGGTGAGACCAACTTCTCTCTCCTCCAAATGCTCAACAACCTGGTCTGCAACTCTCGGCCAATGGTCTCACAGTCTCTCATACATGATGACAAGATGGACTGCATATGGGCTATGATGGTGTGAGAATGATGTCTCTTAATGTTGAAGAAGCATTGGAACATATGCAGAATCAAGTCATCACACTCAAGGTCAAACATGATGACATATGTCTCGAATGTGGCCATACTCCATAAAATCTCAAGCTTCTTCGCAAAGGTAGAGCCTGCACAGTTGTCCAAATCCCGAAAGCTTCCTATTATCAATCTAAAAATTCTTTTCATAATGTCATCATTGTAGGGAGGGAAGGGTGTTGTTATCCTCAAAATATCACTGAAACAAGAGGCAGTTATAAGCTTGACTCTCTCACTTGGATGTTCCAAGAATCTGGTTTGTACCAATGCAAGCATAGATGGCTCCAAGGCCCAATTTAAACTTCAATTAGATTTCTCTATCTTTGGAAGACAGGATTCCAGTTTCTCCAGCATGGGAAAGTCATTTTCTAATCTTTTGCTCTTTAAGTCCATCCCAAGTGCATAAAGCCAATTTCCCACTTCTCTCTCCTTTTATAAATTCCTCGGGTGCCTTTACTGGAGAAAATTATGTACCTCCTTGGAGAAGGGTATGTTGTTTTGTTTCAAGGAACTAACTTCTACATTGTTTAATCTTTTTGGTCTTTTGTTTAGATCACAACCCACTGAGGCACTACTATGTTGATTTAGGAGTTTTTTTAAAAACTTCATTCTTTCAAGGACATATATGAAAGTAACAGTGGTTTAGTTGGACTTTCACAAGGCAAGCTACAAGCACCAGGTGATGAATGCAAGAAAATTCAACTGCTCCAATAGGAAGCTCCTCTAGAAACTGCACTACTGCTCTAAGACTACACTTCTGTCTGAATTTGGCCTCTGATTTATCCACTGAAAATTGCTCAGAAAATTCTAGGAATTTGGGAAGGTGATCCTTGCCCAAAACCTAGAAAAACCCAAAAAGGTTTTCCTCTAATTCCAACCTTCAAAATCCGACCCTTTGTAGTTTGACCCTCTTCTAATTTCGTTTTCTGGCACTGGAACTGCTACTGTCAATCATTTCTCTCCAAAATCCCAGCCAACCTCCTCAAATGGCTCTTCTATCAATCTCCCAACACCCCAACTCTAAAATCCCACCAATGCATCTCCCACAAATGAGTCTCCTCCAATGATAACGTAGGCCCTTTTGACTAAAATAACTGCAACCGAAAAGGAAAACACGTAGGCTGAGCCAAGATTGAGGCTCTGATGCCACTGTAATATACGAAATGGGATATTTTAACTAAAAAAATAGAAATAGACTTGAGTAGAAAAATAAATGGAAATAAACACACAACCACCAATATAACACAATGGATGTCGATAAAATCAGTGCACCATTTTATTAATCCATTGTAAAAATTACATCAACATAAAGGAACAACAGAACTTGAGCTTGCCAAGCAAACAGAGCAAAGCCCAGAAATATCTCTGGCCCAACTGATGAATGACACTGGCAGTGATGTAGATGGCTCGGCAAGAAGACTGCTGCAAATCGGCTATGACAAAAGCTATCACTGAACCCACTGAAGCACAAGTTGAAGATCTGAATGATCCTCACACCAATCCCTGAAGCTCTATGAAAATTCTGAATGAAGTCTCTCAAGAGAGTTGGGTTTTTGTCCAACACTCACAAATCACCCGAGGGTTTTCGTCCTGGGGCTATGGATGAAGTACAGAAGTACGTCTCACACCTCTCATACAATAAAATAACATGATCCAAAGATATCCCTCAATGGCCTCCTCCCTTTCTTTTATAGATCTCCTGGATCCTTCTAGAGAATTATTTTATTATTATTTTATTCATGGAGCTCTTTTCCCTCTTATTAAAATATTCCTTTTTAATGCAGAAAAGAGTAAATCGGCTACCACGTCTCCTCCGGTCACTGAAACTCATGTCCAACTATCCCATCATGGAGGTATCATCATCCTGGTTCCAATGAGCTATTACACCAAGGTGTTCTGTCATGTATTCCTCCCAGAATACCACCATGAGCGTAATTAGCTGATTTAAGTCCATAAATAACTCAAATTTTCGAAAGTTGTCGGAATGCATCGGAACGAAAGCCAAACTGCTCGAATGATGGAATATATCAAGCAAATGCCACCTGACCATATAGAAACTCCTTAAAACTCCTCCAAAAAGCCCCTGGGCCCGCTGATGATACCAACCTATACCTATGACCGATCTGCTCTTAACTCTAGAAGTCCATCCTAGCCTTGTCATAAGTGACACCAAAAAAAGGAATATTACAGTACAAAACCACTCTATCTTCTATTGTATATTCTTTTTTTTTCTCTTTTTTTTGTGACTAGAAGAATCAGCAACTGCAACGGTATCGTACTCGCGTGACACGGGGTCGAATCTCGCTAGCTACCCCTATACTCCTAGGAGGAAACTGCTGAGCCCGCAACAACAACCCCTCGGTTAAGATGGGACTTGAACTCGTGACCTGCACCACGACACGAACGTCTTAGAAGCACTTTCGCTTGCCACTAGACCAAACCCTGATGAGCATCTTCTATTGTATATTCATCAAGGAATCATGAAACAATTACAATGCACTCCTCTCACAAGAGTCTCGTGCAATTTTCTAATAATCTCACACTGATCTAGACAAAATCGGGCCAATACTTAGCCAATTCGTAGCCTATCTTCAGCCTGCCTTGCTCACGCAATTCATGAGGAATTCAATCCCTATTCCTTAGGAATTTCAGCCTTTCTCAACTGCGTTAGTATCATGGGAAATCCTGTGGTGTTTTAATTGCATCTAGGCAGTTTGCTAATAATACAACTGATAGTAAACTTCCTGTTAAACTTTGTTTCAACTGGGTCTCCACTGGAACTGACGTGCATGCAGCTATTAATAGTAAATCACCAGTTGCATGGTAGTTCACTGCATGTGAATTAAATCTGATTTAATTCACTTGATCTCTCGCTAGTGCGGCAAACAATTACAACTAATTCAACTGAATTTAACTCATTTAACTAAGTTAACTAATTTCTAATGCATTAAACCAATGCACTAACTACAACTTGGACTCTAAAACAAATAGAATCACTCTACATGCCTCACCAACCACCCTCAACCCGAAATTCATGAGCTAACTGAGTCTATCACACTCAGTTAACTATTACAAGTGTTTGTGAGATAATATTACAGTTTATTGTCCAATTTAATTAAGTCAAAATTAAATTAGGCACCTTTCCAATTTATTAAATAAATTGGCTTGCGTACTAATGTATTGCTAGGACCGATCACTACATGACCTATGGCCCCACACTAGTGTGTCTGTTGTCATGTTGTTTTTGGATGCCAATTTCACTGTTTCTTGTTGCAAATTATATATATATATATATATATATATATATATATATATATATATATATATATATATATATAAACAAATTTGATTTAGGATTTTAAAATTAGTTTATTATCATTAAAATTATAATAAAATTGATTTTTTTAATTTTTAATTTTATTTAATGAATTATTTCTCTACACTCTTCAACTTAGTATGGACGAGATGTAATATCTTGTCTTGTTCTATACTTTTAAACATTTTAACTCCTTTAAATTACATAAAAATAAAAATAAAAATAAATAAAATTAAGAAAAATAAAATAAAAATAAATAAAATTAAGAAAAATAAAATAAAATAAAATAAAAATTGTTAGTAAAATATTTTCAGTTTATCAAATTATATAATAATAATAATAATAATAATTAATAATTAAATTAATCTAGATCCATCTTAATCTACCAAGCATCTAGCAAGTCAAATATTTTGAGGTGCAAAACTTTTTTAAAGTCAAAAGAGATTTGATCTCTCAAAACCAGATTTCTTGAGATACAAACTTTTTTTTAAGTAAAAATATTTGATCTGTGTAAAAGATTGGAAATTCCAAAATTAACATAAATCTAACTTGCTTTTAAATATAATGTTAAAATTTTAAATTTATTTTATTGATAATATGATTTCTAAATATTTTATACTATATTTTAAAATTTGTTTCTTATTTGTTTCTTATTTATTAGTTTTTTTTTTTTTTTTCAAAGTTTTGATTTTGTTAATGATATAAGAGCATGCATGATTTGAGTTTTGTATTCGTAATCTTATGAACGGTTAAGTATACAAATCATTAATTCATAATTTTAATTTAATTTTAATTTGAAAAAGAACTTGTTTCCATTAAAATGTGGATGCTGAAGTCAAATCATACCAAGTTTGTTGTTGCCATAATTCTCTTCCTTCCGTCTTGACCCGCAAGTTTCTGATGATGAAGTCAAACACTTGTGAGAAACATTACAATATATTTTAGTTGCAGAGTGGAAGACAAAAATATATCACCAAGAGTATATGCCATTTGAAGAGTTGAAGACAAAAATATATCACCAAGAGTATATGCCAAGATGCAGAGTTGAAGACAAATATAGATCACCAAGAGTATATGCCATTTGTCACAATGTGCAATCATTTAATCCAACTAGTAAACGCTAATAAGGACCACATATTCCAGCATACGATAATAATTGGGAATCATCATCGGATAAAAGATATGAATAACATATTTAATAATTCTGTGATGTTGTATCTATATTTATATAATATAAATAAAAATAATAAAAAGATTTTGAAATGATAAATACAATATTATTGGAAAAGATTGAAGTTAAAAACTATTTATATTATGGATTTGTAGGTCTTATTAATATGGTATGGTTTTTGTCTTAGTCATAAAAGTTTCACTAACTATAATAAGCTGGTTTACTTATAATTAGGCTCTAAGTTATAACTTGTTAATGTTAAAATGAAGTTCTATATAATATATTCTAGTAGACATAGTTTAAATTTGTCTTTAAAACATTTAAACTTAGCTAATATTTTCTAATACTTAGTCATTCAAAATAATACAAGAATAGTGACATATAGCAAAGTAAAGAGACCATAATGTAAAAGTACATGAGTGACACCCAATGTGGATGCCTTAACTTATTAATATAAAAAAAATGTTACAAGAATACAACAAAAAAGTTGTACCACTATCTATGACACATTTTGCAAATGTACACTACCTAACTACCTATTGCCACAATACTTGCACATTCTAACTCTTGAAGCATCCATGGAACTACCTCTTATAGTTCCCTTTCATCACTAATAGCTCAGTCTCAATCTGGCTTTGCCATGCTTTAAACACTTGCCAAGCTGTCCAGTTCCATTGTATAGAGTCCCTAAGATTGCCAACATCTGAGTTGTTCATTATATTAAAACCCATACTTAGCACCTCAAAAATCCATATCCACTTGATAAATGAAGACTCTTTTCTAAATTAATGCCTTTGCACATACTTGTATCCTCTTTATGTAGAGGGGATATGGCTTGTTGTTTCCTTCTTCTGAGGTGCCTTTCATTGGTGCCCAAGGTTGAAGTGGACAAAAACATGCAATAAATTCCATCAACATCCATTAACTTAGTCTGCATTGGATCATGCATTACTATCCAACATTTCGCAAAGTCTCATGCATCCAACAACTCTAACCATCCCACTTAAATAATGTTCAAGCCATTCTTACCATTCGACAATCACGTTATGGAATTTTTTCCCTTCTTCTATATGATTTCTAAGCTTACTAGGTATTTTCTCCTCTCCATATAGTAGGCTTTCATAGCCACCATAAGCATATGCTCCCATATCTCACTATTCAATAGAATTTCATAGCCTAAAATTGATCCACTCCCTCTCTATATAATAGGTGTCCATAACCTAAAATAGATCCACTCCCTTACCATAAGATATGATTCAATAGCCTTTTAGAGGGGATCCTCTCCCATTAATTAGAATTCCACAATTTATACAAATAAGAGGGACCATCTCCTTTAAGATGGTCTCATTCAATAGAAACGTAAACGTACAACAACACCTTTTTAACTACACAATTGTTTTTTAGTACCTAAACATAACTCAATTTTGAGAATATTTCAGAATAAGATAAATAGGAGCGAGGTTAATTAGCTGACATCATTCTCATTCACCAAATTCTAAAATATTCTTAAAATTTTCAATCGAGATAACGATGACCGTTTTTAGGTACTAACACATGACTTTCTTCATATTTTTCTAAGCCATATTTCCACTATTGTTCCTTCTATAGTTTCCATGGTTACATTGCTCCATTTGGCCGATTTTTCTTTACCTTTAAAAATGATACTCCTTCACCATACAAACAATCCTTCTTCTCACCTCTCCTCTATTTCTACCCTCTTTGAGGAATGACTTGGTGAAAATTTCCCTTTTCATCCACACCCAAAGATTCAAATGTTCCTAATACAATTTTCAGTAGTCTTTGAAATCTTGGATATGATACCCTTTTCATATCTACATGGTCGTTATGAGATTATTGACTTTCAATAATGATGTATGGCTTCCCTAATTTGGTCTCCTATTCAAGGTCTATATCTTTAGTGGATTTTCACATGCTTCTCTTGGTTTTGATAGGGTCAACTATTTTAAGGATATTAACTCCATAATCCTTCTAACCACCTCACAAGATGAGAATCATTCCATGTGTAGGGTTGTTAAATGTAGTTAGGTTGGCTCCAAACTCATGGCTAAATACCTCCAAGTATATCCTTTCCCACCATGGATCTCTCGGTAGTCCAGCAAATGGTTCCCCTTGGTCAAACACTATATAATCTCATCCTCTCTAGCCTTTATCTCTGTTCCCTATGTTGGGTGTTTACATGCTATTGACACAAAATTACCCTCTCCACATTCCAATGAACACTATCAAACACCTATTTCTTCCAAAGAATTACATTCGAAATACTTACCATTAATTTATATAGATGATACTCAATTATATACAAGATAATTACCTATTTCTTCCAAAGAATTACATTCGAAATACTTACCATTAATTTATATAGATGATACTCAATTATATACAAGATAATCCCATTATCACTGATTGCATCATGAGCTTTGTCTTCATTTTACAAACCCATTGCATGTTGATATTATGGATTGAGGAACATCTTTTTCTAGTTATGATTCTTCTTTCTTGATTACATGCTAATTGTTCAACAATCTTAGCCATGCAAATCCTTTGAAGATTCTTGATGAGTTGGATGTGAATGATATTGCATTGACTTATATGGTTTGCAACTTAGGATTTGTCACACATATGTAGATTGATATATTTATCATTTGGTGCATATGATGTGTCTTTAGAATCATTTTTTTGACTAACCAATTCATTCAAATACCAATGAGTCGATTAATGTCTTTGCCATTGTTGCTGATCCCACTATTTAAATAGACACTACTAAAAATGACCATGATCATAGTGTGGCACTTTTCATTTGGTGGACGTGTTACCCATCTCAGTTGTTTGAGGTCATTATGAGTATGCTGCTATACACAAATACTACGGTTTAAAATGGAAAAACGAAGATGGTCTTCCAATGAAATCACGGAGGGAACTCTAATAGAGCATCTTTGTAGCTAAAGGGAGGAGGCCCTAGATGTCTTTGAGAACATTGTGGCTTTGAACATATTAATTTCCGATCTTAACAAGGAGGTAGTGAAACTTTATTTCCAACAGTAAAAAATATGATGTAATATAGCTATTCAACATATTATTACAATAACCTGAAGCTAAGGTCGTACTTTGTTTCATGAAGCGAATTCAAGCAGGATGCAACAATGTCCATCAATTACTTTTCTACGGTTTTCATTGCAGTGGCAAAGTTGCGAAAATTGGTGTAAGATGAACCACCTTCCTTAACTGCATCAATGGCACTCTCCCTCAATTTCATCACTCTTCTCTTCATCTCTGCACCTTCCTTGCCGATCACTACTCTCTGCACAGCCCTCTTAATCTCAGTCATGTCGATTACTGATGTTACACTGTCACCAGAGGTAGTGTTTTCTTTGAGCAAAGACAAGCCTATTTTCCAGACATGAACTATATAACTTTGGTTCAAAAACTGATCTGCAAAATCAGGCCAGCATAACATGGGTACTCCCATGGTGATGCTCTCCAACGTTGAATTCCATCCACAATGTGTCAGAAAACAAGCAATTGAAGGATGAGAAAGTACCCTCAACTGCGGACACCACGACACCAAACACCCCCGCTGGCTCTGTTGGATGTACTCCATGAACCCCGGAGGGAAGGCGGCCTTACTTCCTTGTAGCAGATCAGAGCGCACAACCCAAAGAAATGGTCTCTCTGTGGCCTCCAGCCCAAGTGCAAGCTGTTGGAACTGTGTCTCGCTTAACACACTCAAGCTGCCAAATGAGACGTAGATCACAGACTCCTTGGACTGCCTATCCAACCAATCCAAACATTCTCCTTCCTCTATCCAAAATCCCGATCTGATTTCCAATCCGACTCCTGACTTCGAAAGAATCAAGGGACCTATTGGACAAACTGAACCTCCGTTTTGGACCACGCTGCTAATGGCCGGGGCTTCAAGATGATGGAAGGAATTGCAGATGACCCAATCTATTTCCCGCACTCTCTCCATGTACCGATTTATGAAGTGGAAAAAGTACTCTTGTTCGGAGTCATTGAAACCAGGAGCCCATGGAAGATGTGCAGAGTAGAGAGGCGGCATGGAGGGGAGATATTTCACCATTTTAAAGTCCTTTGGAACTCCTGCAGAGGCCTCAATCAATCAATACAAATTTGGCAATCAATTCATACACACTATAATTACAACATTCATGAAACATAATAATGAAATTTACGCGTACCGTTTGAGGGAATGATTTGGGATGATACAAGGGATGGAATATTGTAGACCAGTGCATAGGTAGCAGTAAGAGATGTCCAGAGAGCTGCCTTTGGAATGTGGTGGCGTTGAGCAATCTCTAGTGCCTGTGACGCCAGAGCATCTACTACCAGGCAGACACTTGAATCATTATCCAGCTCCTCTTTGATTTGGTGGATAAGGTTGTCAAGAAACGGGACAATCACGTTTTCTGTGACATCACAGAGCTTGGCAATGTCGGTGCGAGTATCAGTGGAAGGCAGGCCATCGGGGACGACCACATAGCGGATCATCATGTTTTGGTTATTCAGATCACTGGTCTTGTTAGCCTCTGCTATGCGAGAGTGGTTGTAATCTGTATTCACAAAACTGATAAAGAATCCCTCCTCCACAAGCTTCAAGGCCACCTGCATCATGGGATTTATGTGGCCTTGCGCAGGAAAAGGAACTAGCACAGCATGGTGTCGCTTGCTGCATCTGATGATATCCATAATTCCTCCCTTTCTCTATGCGACGATCTTGCCTTTGCCTTTGCCTGAATTTTCACAAAGTTTGAAGAAGGTCATAAGCCGCAGTAGTCATAAAAATCATATATCCGATTTGCCATAGTCATACTTTCTGTCTTTTGCACAGATATCCTCTCGCAACGCACTCACAACACGTTAGAAAACTTTTGTCATTATTCGAATGAAAGTGGCCAATTTATTTTTAAAATTCTTCACAAGGGATGTGTCCCAGTATCTACCATTCTTCACAAGCAGCCGTTTCAAAGAAAACTCATTTTAAAGCAGAAGGGATGTGTCCCAGTGTCTACCATTCTTCACAAGCAGCCGTTTCAAAGAAAACCCAAAAAGGAAAAAATAATATCATATAACTTTTGGGAAATCCCAAAAAGGGAATATGATAATATCGCGAACTTTTAATCCAAGAGACGTTGAGTAAAATACATATCTAAGTGGTGCTACACAGACTCTGGTGCTTATCCATATCCGTTGAGCGGTGGTTGTGTTATGCAATCATTTTCCAAGTCGAGTGGGACTGTTTTTATCTATTTTTGAGACAAAATAGATGCCGATCAAATGTATTCGATCACATATAATAATCTCGGGGGTAATCGTCAAATTGGATTAAAATAGAGATTATATATCATCAACCAGACTTAATATGATTAAGTGGAAAAATAAATATAATGTATTCATATACTTTTTATATATTAATTAACAACGTGTAAAATGTAAAATCAATATAGGTTATATACTTTCTATAAAATCAATATAAGTTATACTCTCTTAATATTAAGTAAATATAATATTGTTATATTTATAATATATAAATTAATTAAACACAGTGAAAAGAGCTTTTAGTAATTTTTTTTAAAATAGTCAAAGCATAATTAATACAAAATCAACTAGAATAATATTTGCATTTTCTAAAAACTAATAATATAAAGATATCATTATTAAACAAAATGTTTTTACTAATAATATAAAGATATCATTATCAAACAAAAAAAAATCAATTATAGATTTTGAGGAATATTGTCTTTCCATTATATTTATACAATTTTATTTAAAAATGTTAAATAAACTTTTTATTTTAGTTTTTTTAATGTTAATTATAGATTTTGAAAAATATTATGTTTCCAATATATATTTATACAATTTAAATAAAAATGATAAATAGACTTTTTATTTTAGTTTTTTCATAATACAATTTTCTTTTATATATTTATACATTGTTAAATAAAAATGCTAAATAGACTTTTTATTTTAGCTATTTTCACACAATAATTTTCTTTTAGAATTTTCTTTTTTGATTTTTGTTTGCAATATTTTTCATTTTATTATTTTAAAATTTCATAAAAAAATCATTAGAATAACAAAAATATATATATATATATATATATATATATATATATAAAGAATTTTAAACAATACTACATCCAAATATATATTAAAGAAAAAAAAATGCTAATTGTTAGTATGTTACTACATGAATATTGATTGGTTTCTATTTTTTGTTTTGTTAAGTATATTAATACAAAGTTGGTAAGATTGATGAATCTTATCTTCACCAGTTTGGATTGTGTTTAATACACTTTTAGCTATAGCAATAGAAAGCTCAACAACTCTACAAATTGGTGGAGTCAATAGCGTTAGTATAGTGAGGCTACATAAGAAATAGGTTAATGAACGGTTTATCTAATGCATTTTATAGAGAGCATACATAACACATTTACTGAACAACGCGGATGATGTATAACGTATACGTTTCATTAACGATCAACAAATTTAGGGAAAAAGAAAATTCTGCATTTAATAAAGACCAAGTAAATTTAGGAATAAAGAAAATTCCTCAATAAAGAAAATCTCATTCAATGAATTGCTTAGAGTCATGCAATCATACCTGAATGTTATCATCTATCTGTTATAATGGGAGTTGAATGAATAGGTAAATTACAATTAAACATATCAAACCATTGTTGATTGAAATATATATATATATATATATATATATATAGTCTTAATGAATATTTGATGTGCCTTATATATAATGTGACTCTCTATGACATATATTCAAAGATGTCCTCCCTTCACATTGAACATTTTCCATAATTTTTTTTATCATGTTCAAGATCATAATTTATCTTTATTATAGATTGTTTTTAGGAAAACGTATTCATTTTCTTTGTTCTTAATATTATATTCATTTTATTTGTTTGTAATATTAATACTAATATGGTGAATTTATAATGCTTGAGTAATATAGAATATGTTTAAGGTTGATATATTTAATACTTGGAAAATTAGATAATTTAGTTATTTATGATTTAGTAAAATTCAAGATGTTATGTGGGTAAAGACTCCTACCTTGCAGAGTCTTATCACAACCAACTAAACATGTTTAGTAGAATTGAACACAAAATTCTAGAAGAACCTGCAGATGAACCCAGTACTAGTGGTCCTCGGGAGCCCCACTCATGAAAGGCTTTCCCTGTGTATATATGATACCTAGTCACGGGTTTACAGTGACATAGTTTTCTCTTGGACTTTTCCTATGTCTGAAAATTATCCAAAGTGTAATTATTTGATTCCTCGTGGGCCTTTGTAAGGTATCCACTGTGTTTTCACATGACTTTCACTTTTGTCGGCATGTTAGATCTCCGTGCGGATGTCACCTCACGGTGTTACCCGAAAACGATGATCTACTGCCAAGTGTCAATAATCGGACGAACCACAGTAATGCTTGTCCCCCTCTCATTCCTATAAATGAAGAGGTAAGGTTCATTTGTGGATCATTCGCATTTGGAGTGTTTTGAGTCTTGAGTCCGAGTAGTCTTTCCCTGCTCTGCGTCTGCGCCATCTTGGTGATCTGCTCGCATCACGGAGTTCATTACTCATAAGTCTGAGTAGTTTCTTCCTGCTCTGCGTCTGCGCTATCACAGCGATCTTCTCGCAACACGAAGAACTTTGCTCACAGTCATTAGGTCGAAGTGAGAATCATGCGCGTCTGTTCATGTGACAGGCGAGAACCTAAAGTGGCCACTTCATTAGTGTGTCTGCATATGTATGTGTTTATGTCTATAAATCTCTGAGACAGAGTCTGTATATTGGCCAGGAAGCCTTTGGTATCGATCCTTCATTCGTGAAGATCAGAAGTCCAGTAAATGCCATTACAGTCCATCTCTGATACGGAGAATCCATTGTATCTGGTTGTGAAGCATACTGATAAATAAAGAGAGAAGACTTTGGTGTTTGAGTTTCCGCATTATTACTCTATGTGTTTAAATTGTTCTGTCAAAATACTTGCACTACTATAAAAGTTCACCATAAGTTCACCGGGGTTCGCGAAGGCTACGGATCGATAAAGGCCGTTTGAAGGCGTGGAAGCCGTGTGGTAGGCCGCTGAGATCGTGAGGGCATAGTAGGTTCGCCTGGGTTCACAGTTGGGTTCATAACAAGTAGTGTTCAGAGACATTTGACAAGGCCAAGTCGGTTGGTTGACGACCGCAAGCAAGCTTTGAGAAGCCTCTGCTAGAACATGGTAGAGAAGATCAAACAATATTAAAATTTTCATAAATAGTTTAGATAAAAATACATTTTCTAATTTTTATTGTAAATTCCAAGGCTTAAAGAAATAATTTTTCTAATAATTTTGTTTTAATTAATAAATAAAAAAGAAGCATTTTCAATCAAAATCACATCCAACATATAATAAAAATAATAAAAACAATTTAAAACTTTTTATGCAGGTATTACTTATCAGCACATATACCGCGAAAAGAACAATGTTGCGGATGAGTTGTCAAAGCAGGGGCTACAGGATGCGTATCGAAAGATAAATTATCAGCTATTTAATATGCAGGGCCTTTAGGCCGAAGGCTCAGTTCCCATCATCTAAGTACAGTGGTACCATAGATGCTGTGATTTTCAGTTTTCTGGATTAATATGTGATGTTATTGTGTTAGGTTAAAACTATGTGGTGTCTCTTTATAGTTTGAGTGGCTCCGCAGCGTTGCCACAATCACTTTTTGTACGGCTCTGGGGCGTGGATAACAATTTTTCTCTGTTTTCGATTTCTGTATTTTTTGGACTGTACTTGTTCAATTAAGTCTATGTAAGATCCGGGTGGTGACAATATGACAAAATTAGTTATTCTGGTTTCAATGGTAATTGTTATTAGTGCATTGTAATGTCCATTTTGTTTTGTTCCTGGTACTCAATATAAACCAGGGTATTTTTCTTACTGAATTTTTTTTATATATATAGCAATATGTCATATATGTAAGAAAAATGATTTCATAAGAAGTGAAACTCAGAACCGGTCTCAATACCAGGAAGGTTCAGATAACATAACCATATTTTCATGCATATAAAGGAAAGAAACCATGCAAATATAATGGGTCGGTCCGAGTTAGTTTGAGGCAGACCAAGAAAACTAGTCACCCAAAAGAATTATAAGCAAACAGAGAATAACCAACGGACGGAGAAATTAAATTATCTATATTATTTATATAGATATAACAATGACATACATTGAATGAGAGGGACAACTCAAAACCTATCAAAATCCCACCACTCATATTAATTTACTTCACAAACAACGAAACACTCAAAACAAGTAGTCCAACATATTCACTGTATATACATCCAGAAAAACTCAACAACAATCACAATCTGGGACAGGTAATAGCACCATTCAATGCACATCCCTCAACATTCGTACTTTGAAATACAAACCATGCCATAACATAGAACTGACAACAAACTAACAACTACCATATATACACTATATATCCGTCCAAAAATCTTTAATTTCAGAAAGATTAACAACGTCATGGAGCACTGTACATTCCTCAATATTAACAGACCCCACCACTTAAGAGACCTATTATTTCAAAACCATACACCCCAGCTTCTAATCACAACAATTATAAGAAAACAGAGAATAACCAGCAGACGAGAGTCTAATTCTAACGAGTATAACATACCCGATGGAGTCGAAGAGCGCGAACGTGAGGAACACCAGCGCGGCCACGAGGAGCAACATCGACAGGGAAAAAACACGTGAACAATGAAACCGATAAACCACAAAACTTCGCAGGTGATTTATTTATAGAAAATAATTCGGCCGAACTCTTTTAAATGTAAAAGTTCAACCGAACATTTTTTAGAAGTTCGACCGAACTTTTGTTGCCGGTTTTCCAATCTCCAGAAAAAATTCTGTTTGCCCGCGCCGTCAGTGTGTCGTTAGTCTAAATGGAATCACGAGTTCGGCCGAACTTTCTAAGAAAGTTTGGCCGAACTATTACATAGTTCAACCGAACTTTATAAAATGTTTGGCTGAACTATTGCCGAAAAAAATTTTCAGCCCCCGATTCTCACAAAAGTGTAACCCAGCTTCACGTTTCCGCCCTGCTGATAATTTGTATTGCGCATGTGGGTGTGGAGGTATTCACTAGATATGTGCATGAGAATAGCTTTATTATACTGTGGATTATATTGTCACTAAGCTTGTGAATGGATCTGTTTAGTGAGAACTCGATAGGCTGGGAACGTAGACCTACTTGACTTACATACTCTCTCTCTTAGGGTGCAGAAACCTGGTTCCAACACCCTCTCATACTACTTCGGGTGAGACTTTGGCCTGCGTAAGTAGGTTACTGCCGAAAGGGCCAGTAGTATAGGGGTTTGTTGGAAATCCTTAAACTCTGAACCTGGGTCAAGACCCCTCGAGCCAACAAATACAATGTAGAAATTATACAAACAGTATGTATATCAATGGATTCAATCCGATCATGAAATATTCTAAGGCAAAATATTGAAACCTTCTACAAATCAATTGTGAAAAATAGACACGATCGCCAATCACAACAAGTAAAAAAACAAGCAAATCAAACCACAACACAAATATTTTCCTGGGGAAAGCTTACTGCTCAAAACCTCTAATATCCAAAATGGGATATTTTAACTAAAAATGCAGAAATACACTTGAGCAGCAAAATAAATGGAAATAAAGACACAGCCACAAATATAACACAATGGATGTCGATAAAATTAGTGAGCCATTTTATTAATCCATTGTAAAAAATACATCAACATAAAGGAAAAACGGAACCTGAGCTTGCCCAGAAAGCAGAGCAAAACCCAGAAAGATCTCTGGCCTAACTAATGAATGACATTGGCAATGATGTAGATGGCTTGGAAAGAAGACTGTTGCAAATCTGCTATGAAAAAAGCTATCACTGAACCCACTGAAGCACAAGTTGAAGATCTGAATGATCCTCACACCAATCCTTGAAGCTCTATGAAACTTCTGAATGAAGTCTCCTCAAGAGAGTTGGGTTTTCGTCCAACACTCACAAATCACCTGAGGATTTCCATTCTGGGACTACGGCTGAAGTAGAGAACCACGTCTCACACCTCTCATATAATAAAATAACATGATCCCAAGATATCCCTCAATGGCCTCCTCCCTTTCTTTTATATATCTCTTGGAGCCTTATAGAGCATTATTTTTTTATTATTTTATTCATGGAGCACTTTTACCTCTTATTAAAATATTCCTTTTTAATGCAGAAACGAGTAAATAGGCTACCACGTCTCCTCCTCTCACTGAAATTCATGTCCAACTGTCCCATCATGGAGGTATCCTTGTCCCTATTCCAATGAGCTATTACACTAAGGTGTTATATCATGTATTCCTCCTAGAATGCCACCGTGAGCACAATTAGCTGAGTTAAGCCCATAAATAAATCAAATTTCTGAAAGTTGTTGAAATGCACCAGAATGAAAGCCAAACTGCTCGGATGATGGAATATATCAATAGAATGCTACCCCACCACATAGAAACTCCTCAAAACTCCTCCAAAAAGCCCCTGGGCCCGCTGATGATACCAACCTGTACCTGTGACCGGTCTTCTCCTAACTCTGGAAGTCCATCATAGCCCTGTCATAGGTGACACCAAAAAAAGGAATATTACAGACCTTCCGCCCTAAGATTGCTTGCCCTCAAGCAATCGAAATATGTGGTCCACACTGTTGGTCCGCCGCAACTGAGACCCAATTCCCAGATCCCATACAAACCTCTGGATGCTGCTATGCACCTGTGTCAAACCACTCGGAATAGACCCCTCAATGCCGGGATCCCAAACTAATCTCTCACAGTACTAGCCAACAAAAATTCCTCCTGGATTCCAATGCCACCATGGCCAATCATCGCCCAAGTCCCATGGCTCGGACTGCACACTTCCTCTGGCTATAACTGATGCTCTAAGAGGTGAATACAATGTCTCTTGCTGCGTTGTATCTATGACAATGTAAACTGCCCCATAAATTGTGTACCAACTCATCACCTCTCTCCAATCCAATCCGTGACTAAATCCAATGTTGATCCTTCTCTCCTGAAATCAGGATGGAGTGCTGAAGAAACGACGACCTGTGCCCCACTGCTAGCTGGAATCTGTAACATCTGCTATGTCTAAGGGCCCGTGATCCATTGTGCTCCCTACAAAGAAAATCGTACCATCAAGAGGGTACCAACTCATGATCTCCCACCAATCGATCCTGGAAGAAAAATCCAATGTAGCAACAACTGCATATGGAACACGCCTAGAGTGTTTTTGTCAGCCTGTAATCAACTCACACTGCTCTGCCCTGTCTTCCAATGAAAGTTGTCTGTAGAATAAATCCCCTCTCTCTATAATGGGTCAAAGTGGGTAAGATATGCTCCAAGCCCCATCGATGAACTCCTGAAGAGTGCTACTCATTGAAAGTACTGCAGCTCGGCCGACTACATGTACATCTATCTGTATCTCATCAATGTGTCGGCCCAAAGATGGATGCTCCACCATCTCCAACAAATCATCCCTCTCATAAGGAATGTAAAGCTCCTGCTATCCCTTAGCCCCTTACAGAACTATCCCATCAACCTCCAACATCTCTAGAGGATATGGATATGCAACTGCTGTCACCGTGCTCGGTGTCTACGCATCTGACTGCTCCTCCTAAGTGGCTAATCCTAAGGTTAGCCGCATATCCATCATAGACTCAATGTGAGCCTCCATCTGGCTCTCCCTAAAAGGACTATCATGCATGATGTGCATAGTATCCTCCTCTGCTAACCCAGGCTCCATCATATGCTGCTTTAGCTGAATCGTCACAAGTGACTCATCACCCAGAGTATCTCCCGTAGAGTCCCCTGACTACTCGCTCTGCACACTGGAATACAACTCCAGCCTACTGTCATCATCTCTGCATGACTACTCTCGCTCCCCAGAAGCATCCTCAATTGATCCCATGGAATCATCTAAAGAAAAGTCCTCACCCTGGCATTCAGAAGGAATGCCCTTCTGTTCTGCCTCCATCGCATCATCTACATCACTCAAGCATGAGTGATCAGGCCCCCAAGGTCCTTTTCAGATGAAGTAAAGTCCCTTCCTTTCCAGCTCATTTTTGCTGCTAGATCCACCAAACTGGAGTAGCTCCTCCTTGGCCAACTGTTTCTTGAATAACCCAATATTATTCTCAACCAGCCCTTGGGCTAGCTCATAAGTATCAGGTGAGACCAACTTCTCTCTCCTCCAAATGCTCAACAACCTGGTCTGCAACTCTCGGCCAATGGTCTCACAGTCTCTCATACATGATGACAAGATGGACTGCATATGGGCTATGATGGTGTGAGAATGATGTCTCTTAATGTTGAAGAAGCATTGGAACATATGCAGAATCAAGTCATCACACTCAAGGTCAAACATGATGACATATGTCTCGAATGTGGCCATACTCCATAAAATCTCAAGCTTCTTCGCAAAGGTAGAGCCTGCACAGTTGTCCAAATCCCGAAAGCTTCCTATTATCAATCTAAAAATTCTTTTCATAATGTCATCATTGTAGGGAGGGAAGGGTGTTGTTATCCTCAAAATATCACTGAAACAAGAGGCAGTTATAAGCTTGACTCTCTCACTTGGATGTTCCAAGAATCTGGTTTGTACCAATGCAAGCATAGATGGCTCCAAGGCCCAATTTAAACTTCAATTAGATTTCTCTATCTTTGGAAGACAGGATTCCAGTTTCTCCAGCATGGGAAAGTCATTTTCTAATCTTTTGCTCTTTAAGTCCATCCCAAGTGCATAAAGCCAATTTCCCACTTCTCTCTCCTTTTATAAATTCCTCGGGTGCCTTTATTGGAGAAAATTATGTACCTCCTTGGAGAAGGGTATGTTGTTTTGTTTCAAGCAACTAACTTCTACATTGTTTAATCTTTTTGGTCTTTGGTTTAGATCACAACCCACTGAAGCACTACTATGTTTATTTAGGAGTTGTTTTAAAAACTTCATTCTTTCAAGGACATATATGAAAGTAACAGTGGTTTAGTTGGACTTTCACAAGGCAAGCTACAAGCACCAGGTGATGAATGCAAGCAAATCCAACTGCTCCAATAGGAAGCTCCTCCAGAAACTGCACCACTGCTTTAAGACTACACTTCTGTCTGACTTTGGCCTCTGATTTATCCACTGAAAATTGCTCAGAAAATTCTAGGAATTTGGGAAGGTGATCCTTGCCCAAAACCCAGAAAAACCCAAAAAGGTTTTCCTCTAATTCCAACCTTCAAAATCCGACCCTTTGTAGTTTGACTCTCTTCTAATTTTGTTTTCTGGCACTGCAACTGCTACTGTCAATCATTTCTCTCCAAAATCCCAGCCAACCTCCTCAAATGGCTCTCCTATCAATCTCCCAACACCCCAACTCTAAAATCCCACCAATGCAGCTCCCACAAATGAGTCTCCTCCAATGATAACGCGGGTACTTTTGACTAAAATAGCTGCAACCGAAAAGGAAAACACGCAGGCTGAGCCAAGATTGAGGCTCTGATGCCACTGTAATATACCAAATGGGATATTTTAACTAAAAAAATAGAAATAGACTTGAGAAGAAAAATAAATGGAAATAAACACACAACCACCAATATAACACAATGGATGTCGATAAAATCAGTGTGCCATTTTATTAATCCATTGTAAAAATTACATCAACATAAAGGAACAACAGAACTTGAGCTTGCCAAGCAAACAGAGCAAAGCCCAGAAATATCTCTGGCCCAACTGATGAATGACACTGGCAGTGATGTAGATGGCTCGGCAAGAAGACTGCTGCAAATCGGCTATGACAAAAGCTATCACTGAACCCACTGAAGCACAAGTTGAAGATCTGAATGATCCTCACACCAATCCCTGAAGCTCTATGAAAATTCTGAATGAAGTCTCTCAAGAGAGTTGGGTTTTTGTCCAACACTCACAAATCACCCGAGGGTTTTCGTCCTGGGGCTATGGATGAAGTACAGAAGTACGTCTCACACCTCTCATACAATAAAATAACATGATCCAAAGATATCCCTCAATGGCCTCCTCCCTTTCTTTTATAGATCTCCTGGATCCTTCTAGAGAATTATTTTATTATTATTTTATTCATGGAGCTCTTTTCCCTCTTATTAAAATATTCCTTTTTAATGCAGAAAAGAGTAAATCGGCTACCACGTCTCCTCCGGTCACTGAAACTCATGTCCAACTATCCCATCATGGAGGTATCATCATCCTGGTTCCAATGAGCTATTACACCAAGGTGTTCTGTCATGTATTCCTCCCAGAATACCACCATGAGCGTAATTAGCTGATTTAAGTCCATAAATAACTCAAATTTTCGAAAGTTGTCGGAATGCATCGGAACGAAAGCCAAACTGCTCGAATGATGGAATATATCAAGCAAATGCCACCTGACCATATAGAAACTCCTTAAAACTCCTCCAAAAAGCCCCTGGGCCCGCTGATGATACCAACCTATACCTATGACCGATCTGCTCTTAACTCTAGAAGTCCATCCTAGCCTTGTCATAAGTGACACCAAAAAAAGGAATATTACAGTACAAAACCACTCTATCTTCTATTGTATATTCTTTTTTTTTCTCTTTTTTTTGTGACTAGAAGAATCAGCAACTGCAACGGTATCGTACTCGCGTGACACGGGGTCGAATCTCGCTAGCTACCCCTATACTCCTAGGAGGAAACTGCTGAGCCCGCAACAACAACCCCTCGGTTAAGACGGGACTTGAACTCGTGACCTGCACCACGGCACGAACGTCTTAGCAGCACATTCGCTTGCCACTAGACCAAACCCTGATGAGCATCTTCTATTGTATATTCATCAAGAAATCATAAAACAATTACAATGCACTCCTCTCACAAGAGTCTCGTGCAATTTGCTAATAATCTCACACTGATCTAGACAAAATCGGGCCAACACTTAGCCAATTCGTAGCCTATCTTCAGCCTGCCTTTCTCACGCAATTCATGAGGAATTCAATCCCTATTCCTTAGGAATTTCAGCCTTTCTCAACTGCGTTAGTATCATGGGAAATCCTGTGGTGTTTTAATTGCATCTAGGCAGTTTGCTAATAATACAACTGATAGTAAACTTCCTGTTAAACTTTGTTTCAACTGGGTCTCCACTGGAACTGACGTGCATGCAGCTATTAATAGTAAATCACCAGTTGCATGGTAGTTCACTGCATGTGAATTAAATCTGATTTAATTCACTTGATCTCTCGCTAGTGCGACAAACAATTAAAACTAATTCAACTGAATTTAACTCATTTAACTAAGTTAACTAATTTCTAATGCATTAAACCAATGCACTAACTGCAACTTGGACTCTAAAACAAATAGAATCACTCTACATGCCTCACCAACCACCCTCAACTCGAAATTCATGAGCTAACTGAGTCTATCACACTCAGTTAACTATTACAAGTGTTTGTGAGATAAGATTACAGTTTATTGTCCAATTTAATTAAGTCAAAATTAAATTAGGCACCTTTCCAATTTATTAAATAAATTGGCTTGCGTACTAATGTATTGCTAGGACCGATCACTACATGACCTATGGCCCCACACTAGTGTGTCTGTTGTCATGTTGTTTTTGGATGCCAATTTCACTGTTTCTTGTTGCAAATTATATATATATATATATATATATATATATATATATATATATATATATATATATAAACAAATTTGATTTAGGATTTTAAAATTAGTTTATTATCATTAAAATTATAATAAAATTGATTTTTTTAATTTTTAATTTTATTTAATGAATTATTTCTCTACACTCTTCAACTTAGTATGGAAGAGATGTAATATCTTGTCTTGTTCTATACTTTTAAACATTTTAACTCCTTTAAATTACATAAAAATAAAAATAAAAATAAATAAAATTAAGAAAAATAAAATAAAAATAAATAAAATTAAGAAAAATAAAATAAAATAAAATAAAAATTGTTAGTAAAATATTTTCAGTTTATCAAATTATATAATAATAATAATAATAATAATAATTAATAATTAAATTAATCTAGATCCATCTTAATCTACCAAGCATCTAGCAAGTCAAATATTTTGAGGTGCAAAACTTTTTTAAAGTCAAAAGAGATTTGATCTCTCAAAACCAGATTTCTTGAGATACAAACTTTTTTTTAAGTAAAAATATTTGATCTCTGTAAAAGATTAGTAATGCCAAAATTAACATAAATCTAACTTGCTTTTAAATATAATGTTAAAATTTTAAATTTATTTGATTGATAATATGATTTCTAAATATTTTATCCTATATTTTAAAATTTGTTTCTTATTTGTTAGTTTTTTTTTAAGATTATTTATTTTTATTTTTTTTTCAAAGTTTTGATTTTTGTTAATGATATAAGAGCATGCATGATTTGAGTTTTGTATTCGTAATCTTATGAACGGTTGTATACAAATCATTAATTCATAATTTTAATTTAATTTTAATTTGAAAAAGAACTTGTTTCCATTAAAATGTGGATGCTGAAGTCAAATCATACCAAGTTTGTTGTTCCCATAATTCTCTTCCTTCCGTGTTGACCCGCAAGTTTCTGATGATGAAGTCAAACACCTGTGAGAAACATTACAATATATTTTAGTTGCAGAGTTGAAGATAAAAATATATCACCAAGAGTATATGCCATTTGAAGAGTTGAAGACAAAAATATATCACCAAGAGTATATGCCAAGATGCAGAGTTGAAGACAAATATAGATCACCAAGAGTATATGCCATTTGTCACAATGTGCAATCATTTAATCCAACTAGTAAACGCTAATAAGGACCACATATTCCAGCATACGATAATAATTGGGAATCATCATCGGATAAAAGATATGAATAACATATTTAATAATTCTGTGATGTTGTATCTATATTTATATAATATAAATAAAAATAATAAAAAGATTTTGAAATGATAAATACAATATTATTGGAAAAGATTGAAGTTAAAAACTATTTATATTATGGATTTGTAGGTCTTATTAATATGGTATGGTTTTTGTCTTAGTCATAAAAGTTTCACTAACTATAATAAGCTGGTTTACTTATAATTAGGCTCTAAGTTATAACTTGTTAATGTTAAAATGAAGTTCTATATAATATATTCTAGTAGACATAGTTTAAATTTGTCTTTAAAACATTTAAACTTAGCTAATATTTTCTAATACTTAGTCATTCAAAATAATACAAGAATAGTGACATATAGCAAAGTAAAGAGACCATAATGTAAAAGTACATGAGTGACACCCAATGTGGATGCCTTAACTTATTAATATAAAAAAAATGTTACAAGAATACAACAAAAAAGTTGTACCACTATCTATGACACATTTTGCAAATGTACACTACCTAACTACCTATTGCCACAATACTTGCACATTCTAACTCTTGAAGCATCCATGGAACTACCTCTTATAGTTCCCTTTCATCACTAATAGCTCAGTCTCAATCTGGCTTTGCCATGCTTTAAACACTTGCCAAGCTGTCCAGTTCCATTGTATAGAGTCCCTAAGATTGCCAACATCTGAGTTGTTCATTATATTAAAACCCATACTTAGCACCTCAAAAATCCATATCCACTTGATAAATGAAGACTCTTTTCTAAATTAATGCCTTTGCACATACTTGTATCCTCTTTATGTAGAGGGGATATGGCTTGTTGTTTCCTTCTTCTGAGGTGCCTTTCATTGGTGCCCAAGGTTGAAGTGGACAAAAACATGCAATAAATTCCATCAACATCCACTAACTTAGTCTGCATTGGATCATGCATTACTATCCAACATGTCCCAAAGTCTCATGCATCCAAAAACTCTAATCATCCCACTTAAATAATGTTCAAGCCATTCTTACCATTCGACAATCACGTTATGGAATTTTTTCCCTTCTTCTATATGATTTCTAAGCTTACTAGGTATTTTCTCCTCTCCATATAGTAGGCTTTCATAGCCACCATAAGCATATGCTCCCATATCTCACTATTCAATAGAATTTCATAGCCTAAAATTGATCCACTCCCTCTCTATATAATAGGTGTCCATAACCTAAAATAGATCCACTCCCTTACCATAAGATATGATTCAATAGCCTTTTAGAGGGGATCCTCTCCCATTAATTAGAATTCCACAATTTATACAAATAAGAGGGACCATCTCCTTTAAGATGGTCTCATTCAATAGAAACGTAAACGTACAACAACACCTTTTTAACTACACAATTGTTTTTTAGTACCTAAACATAACTCAATTTTGAGAATATTTCAGAATAAGATAAATAGGAGCGAGGTTAATTAGCTGACATCATTCTCATTCACCAAATTCTAAAATATTCTTAAAATTTTCAATCGAGATAACGATGACCGTTTTTAGGTACTAACACATGACTTTCTTCATATTTTTCTAAGCCATATTTCCACTATTGTTCCTTCTATAGTTTCCATGGTTACATTGCTCCATTTGGCCGATTTTTCTTTACCTTTAAAAATGATACTCCTTCACCATAAAAAAAATCCTTCTTCTCACATCTCCTCTATTTCTACCCTCTTTGAGGAATGACTTGGTGAAAATTTCCCTTTTCATCCACACCCAAAGATTCAAAAGTTCCTAATAAAATTTTCAGTAGTCTTTGAAATCTTGGATATGATCCCCTTTTCATATCTACATGGTCGTTATGAGATTATTGACCTTCAATAATGATGTATGGCTTCCCTAATTTGGTCTCCTATTCAAGGTTTATATCTTTAGTGGATTTTCACATGCTTCTCTTGGTTTTGATAGGGTCAACTATTTTAAGGATATTAACTCCATAATCCTTCTAACCACCTCACAAGATGAGAATCATTCCATGTATAGGGTTGTTAAATGTAGTTAGGTTGGCTCCAAACTCATGGCTAAATACCTCCAAGTATATCCTTTCCCACCATGGATCTCTCGGTAGTCCACCCAATGGTTCCCCTTGGTCAAACACTATATAATCTCATCCTCTCTAGCCTTTATCTTTGTTTCCTATGTTGGGTGTTTACATGCTATTGACACAAAATTACCCTCTCCACATTCCAATGAACACTATCAAACACCTATTTCTTCCAAAGAATTACATTCGAAATACTTACCATTAATTTATATAGATGATACTCAATTATATACAAGATAATTACCTATTTCTTCCAAAGAATTACATTCGAAATACTTACCATTAATTTATATAGATGATACTCAATTATATACAAGATAATCCCATTATCACTGATTGCATCATGAGCTTTGTCTTCATTTTACAAACCCATTGCATGTTGATATTATGGATTGAGGAACATCTTTTTCTAGTTATGATTCTTCTTTCTTGATTACATGCTAATTGTTCAACAATCTTAGCCATGCAAATCCTTTGAAGATTCTTGATGAGTTGGATGTGAATGATATTGCATTGACTTATATGGTTTGCAACTTAGGATTTGTCACACATATGTAGATTGATATATTTATCATTTGGTGCATATGATGTGTCTTTAGAATCATTTTTTTGACTAACCAATTCATTCAAATACCAATGAGTCGATTAATGTCTTTGCCATTGTTGCTGATCCCACTATTTAAATAGACACTACTAAAAATGACCATGATCATAGTGTGGCACTTTTCATTTGGTGGACGTGTTACCCATCTCAATTGTTTGAGGTCATTATGAGTATGCTGCTATACATAAATACTACGGTTTAAAATGGAAAAACAAAGATGGTCTTCCAATGAAATCACGGAGGGAACTCTAATAGAGCATCTTTGTAGCTAAAGGGAGGAGGCCCTAGATGTCTTTGAGAACATTGTGGCTTTGAACATATTAATTTCTGATCTTAACAAGGAGGTAGTGAAACTTTATTTCCAACAGTAAAAAATATGATGTAATATAGCTATTCAACATATTATTACAATAACCTGAAGCTAAGGTCTTACTTTGTTTCAAGAAGCGAATTCAAGCAGGATGCAACAATGTCCATCAATTACTTTTCTACGGTTTTCATTGCAGTGGCAAAGTTGCGAAAATTGGTGTAAGATGAACCACCTTCCTTAACTGCATCAATGGCACTCTCCCTCAATTTCATCACTCTTCTCTTCATCTCTGCACCTTCCTTGCCGATCACTACTCTCTGCACAGCCCTCTTAATCTCAGTCATGTCGATTACTGATGTTACACTGTCACCAGAGGTAGTGTTTTCTTTGAGCAAAGACAAGCCTATTTTCCAGACATGAACTATATAACTTTGGTTCAAAAACTGATCTGCAAAATCAGGCCAGCATAACATGGGTACTCCCATGGTGATGCTCTCCAACGTTGAATTCCATCCACAATGTGTCAGAAAACAAGCAATTGAAGGATGAGAAAGTACCCTCAACTGCGGACACCACGACACCAAACACCCCCGCTGGCTCTGTTGGATGTACTCCATGAACCCCGGAGGGAAGGCGGCCTTACTTCCTTGTAGCAGATCAGAGCGCACAACCCAAAGAAATGGTCTCTCTGTGGCCTCCAGCCCAAGTGCAAGCTGTTGGAACTGTGTCTCGCTTAACACACTCAAGCTGCCAAATGAGACGTAGATCACAGACTCCTTGGACTGCCTATCCAACCAATCCAAACATTCTCCTTCCTCTATCCAAAATCCCGATCTGATTTCCAATCCGACTCCTGACTTCGAAAGAATCAAGGGACCTATTGGACAAACTGAACCTCCGTTTTGGACCACGCTGCTAATGGCCGGGGCTTCAAGATGATGGAAGGAATTGCAGATGACCCAATCTATTTCCCGCACTCTCTCCATGTACCGATTTATGAAGTGGAAAAAGTACTCTTGTTCGGAGTCATTGAAACCAGGAGCCCATGGAAGATGTGCAGAGTAGAGAGGCGGCATGGAGGGGAGATATTTCACCATTTTAAAGTCCTTTGGAACTCCTGCAGAGGCCTCAATCAATCAATACAAATTTGGCAATCAATTCATACACACTATAATTACAACATTCATGAAACATAATAATGAAATTTACGCGTACCGTTTGAGGGAATGATTTGGGATGATACAAGGGATGGAATATTGTAGACCAGTGCATAGGTAGCAGTAAGAGATGTCCAGAGAGCTGCCTTTGGAATGTGGTGGCGTTGAGCAATCTCTAGTGCCTGTGACGCCAGAGCATCTACTACCAGGCAGACACTTGAATCATTATCCAGCTCCTCTTTGATTTGGTGGATAAGGT
Organism: Pinus albicaulis; assembly: GCA_034641835.2. Taxonomy (NCBI): domain Eukaryota; kingdom Viridiplantae; phylum Streptophyta; class Pinopsida; order Pinales; family Pinaceae; genus Pinus; species Pinus albicaulis. Next base: position 961,748,987 of record CM076576.1, read on the forward strand.
TGTCAAGAAACGGGACAATCACGTTTTCTGTGACATCACAGAGCTTGGCAATGTCGGTGCGAGTATCAGTGGAAGGCAGGCCATCGGGGACGACCACATAGCGGATCATCATGTTTTGGTTATTCAGATCACTGGTCTTGTTAGCCTCTGCTATGCGAGAGTGGTTGTAATCTGTATTCACAAAACTGATAAAGAATCCCTCCTCCACAAGCTTCAAGGCCACCTGCATCATGGGATTTATGTGGCCTTGCGCAGGAAAAGGAACTAGCACAGCATGGTGTCGCTTGCTGCATCTGATGATATCCATAATTCCTCCCTTTCTCTATGCGACGATCTTGCCTTTGCCTTTGCCTGAATTTTCACAAAGTTTGAAGAAGGTCATAAGCCGTAGTAGTCATAAAAATCATATATCCGATTTGCCATAGTCATACTTTCTGTCTTTTGCACAGATATCCTCTCGCAACGCACTCACAACACGTTAGAAAACTTTTGTCATTATACGAATGAAAGTGGCCAATTTATTTCAAAATTCTTCTAGGGATGTGTTTAAGTATCTACCATTACTTCACAAGCAGCCGTTTCAAAGAAAACTCATTTTAAAGCAGAAGGGATGTGTCCCAGTGTCTACCATTCTTCACAAGCAGCCGTTTCAAAGAAAACCCAAAAAGGAAAAAATAATATCATATAACTTTTGGGAAATCCCAAAAGGGAATATGATAATGTCGCGAACTTTTAATCGAAACGTTGAGTAAAATACATATCTAAGTGGTGCTACACAGACTCTGGTGCTTATCCATATCCGTTGAGCGGTGGTTGTGTTATGCAATCATTTTCCAAGTCGAGTGGGACTGTTTTTATCTATTTTTGAGACAAAATAGATGCCGATCAAATGTATTCGATCACATATAATAATCTCGGGGGTAATCGTCAAATTGGATTAAAATAGAGATTATATATCATCAACCAGACTTAATATGAGTAAGTGGAAAAATAAATATAATGTATTCATATACTTTTTATATATTAATTAACAACGTGTAAAATGTAAAATCAATATAGGTTATATACTTTCTATAAAATCAATATAAGTTATACTCTCTTAATATTAAGTAAATATAATATTGTTATATTTATAATATATAAATTAATTAAACACAGTGAAAAGAGCTTTTAGTAATTTTTTTAAAATAGTCAAAGCATAATTAATACAAAATCAACGCATTTTCTAAAAACTAATAATATAAAGATATCATTATTAAACAAAATGTTTTTACTAATAATATAAAGATATCATTGTCAAACAAAAAAAATCAATTATAGATTTTGAGGAATATTGTCTTTCCATTATATTTATACAATTTTATTTAAAAATGTTAAATAAACTTTTTATTTTAGTTTTTTTAATGTTAATTATAGATTTTGAAAAATATTATGTTTCCAATATATATTTATACAATTTAAATAAAAATGATAAATAGACTTTTAATTTTAGTTTTTTCATAATACAGTTTTCTTTTATATATTTATACAATGTTAAATAAAAATGCTAAATAGACTTTTTATTTTAGCTGTTTTCACACAATAATTTTCTTTTAGAATTTTCTTTTTTGATTTTTGTTTGCAATATTTTCCATTTTATTATTTTAAAATTTCATAAAAAAATTATTAGAATAATTAAAATATATATATATATATATATATATATATATATATATTAAGAATTTTAAACAATACTACATCCAAATATATATTAAAGAAAAAAAATGCTAATTGTTAGTATGTTACTACATGAATATTGACTGGTTTCAACTACACTATTTCTATTTTTTGTTTCGTTAAGTATATTAATACAAAGTTGGTAAGATTGATGAATCTTATCTTCACCAGTTTGGATTGTGTTTAATACACTTTTAGCTATAGCAATAGAAAGCTCAACAACTCTACAAATTGGTGGAGTCAATAGCGATAGTATAGTGAGGCTACATAAGAAATAGGTTAATGAACGGTTTATCTAATGCATTTTATAGAGAGCATACATAACACATTTACTGAACAACGCGGATGATGTATAACGTATACGTTTCATTAACGATCAACAAATTTAGGGAAAACGAAAATTCTGCATTTAATAAAGACCAAGTAAATTTAGGAATAAAGAAAATTCCTCAATAAAGAAAATCTCATTCAATGAATTGCTTAGAGTCATGCAATCATACCTGAATGTTATCATCTATCTGTTATAATGGGAGTTGAATGAATAGGTAAATTACAATTAAACATATCAAACCATTGTTGATATATATATATATATATATATATATATATATATATATATATATATATATATATATATATATATATATATATATAGTCTTAATGAATATTTGATGTGCCTTATATATAATGTGACTCTCTATGACATATATTCAAAGATGTCCTCCCTTCACATTGAACATTTTCCATAATTTTTTTTATCATGTTCAAGATCATAATTTATCTTTATTATAGATTGTTTTTAGGAAAACGTATTCATTTTCTTTGTTCTTAATATTATATTCATTTTCTTTGTTTGTAATATTAATACTAATATGGTGAATTTATAATGCTTGAGTAATATAGAATATGTTTAAGGTTGATATATTTAATACTTGGAAAATTAGATAATTTAGTTATTTATGATTTAGTAAAATTCAAGATGTTATGTGGGTAAGGACTCTTACTTTGCAGAGTCTTATCACAACCAACTAAACATGTTTAGTAGAATTGAACACAAGTGAATTTTTAAAAATTTTCCAAACTAAACACTAAATTGATGTATCATACCCTTGTTTATGGGATAAACTACAAGTATCTCTTCAATGACATGATGAGAGATATCCATATTTCACCCACTTTAAATTTGAATATATGACATGGCATATTCTTAACCATTATAAACCATTCATAACGAAGGATTTTCATAATTTCTTTATCTTATGTACATTCGCATTTATACTATACCATATATATTAAAGCAAGAGGGAAAATGTCACGTGGGTGGGGTTCCTACTCTTAGAGTGTTATCATGATGACCAAACATATCCCCTTGAAACTGTGTGAATTTTTAGGTTTTTTTAGGTTTTTTTCAAATTAAACACTAAATTGGTGTATACAACTCCTTATTTATGGGACAATGAATCTATCTTTACACAATAATTTGATTATTTAAATTTATGATAAATATACATAATATACCCACTTTAAATATAAATATATAACATGTGAAAGAAAAATACATATTCTTACTTATTATAAATTATTCATAATAAAGCATTTTCATGATTCATTTATCTTATACACATTCACATTTCTACCATACATTTCCATCTTCTTGTTATTATAAATAGGTTAAAATTTTTATTATAATATATTTGTAATTAAACATTTCTATACTAGTTTGTCTTAGGCACATTCACATATCTAGCTAAAAATGGATTATTTTTGGTATTATATTGACATTCACATTTGTATTATAAATTATATATTAAGAAAATTTTATATATTAATAATTTAAAAAAAAAATTATTTTACTACTATTTTATAATAAATAATAATATATATTAATAAGTATATATTTAATTAAGTTGATATGTGTCTTTTTATTGGAATTCACAAGTTTAATTATTTTGTTAATCACAAATTTCAATCAGAGGATTCAAAATATAAGATGCTCCAATATTTTCATAGCCTCCACTACATCAATAAATAGAATTGATAGACATAAATTCCTTGCATATCTAAATTAAGTGATTAAACCCGATTAAATTATTTTTTTACCAAATTATAGTAAAAAATTTACAAGGCCATTAACTATTGACCACTTATGAAAATTAATGCAAATTAAATTCATTCATTGAAACAATGGGTTTATGAAAAGTGCATAACTTATTTTGAAACATGTCTCCAGTATTGAAAGGGCCATAAAACTATGAAACATGTACTCTAGCCACATGTTCAATGTCATTCATAACTGATTTTATAATGTAACATCAAAACGTGAAACTATTGAAAGGGCCATAAAACTATGAAATGTGTACTCTAGCCACATGTTCATTGTCATTCATAACTGAATTTATAATGTAACGTCAAAACCTGAAACTGATACCTCTTCACATTCTCAACTAAGAAATGGTTCATTGACAAATAGTGATATAGAATTTATTATGTTTTATTTATATGTAAGAAGAGAATAAGGCACCAATGCTTTATGATTTTTTAGTATTATAGAATTTACTCTATTTTATTGCTATGCAGCGAGAGAATAAGGCACCAATAAGTTATGTTTTCTTAGTATTATTAATACATATCATTTAAATATAATAATGATGATCTAATATTTTAATAATTGTTAGTTATATATATATATATATATATATATATATATATATATATATATATATATATATATATATATATATATATATATTTTGTTTTTTTTAAATTATTATTAATATTTAATAAATTTTCTCTAGTATAATACTATAATTAGAAAAATAAAAAATATATTGATTGGAAGTTCAATCTCAGAAACATCCCTCACATTAAAAAAAACTTAATAAATCTTAAATTAATATATTATGTATTTATGGTAATAAATCTTAAATTAATATATTATGAATTTATGTTAATATAAATGTGTATAAACACTCTTCAATTCAACTTATTGAACCATTTAAGTTAAAATTATTACCGACCAAAAGCCTTATGATATATTACTAAGATTTAACATTCTTTTTAAAAAATTAAATCATTTTAATTTTTTTTTGTAAGCTAGGTAGGACTACATATTCATCATCATGTCCAATATCAGAGTCAAGAATTGAACTGGTGACTTCACATCAAAGAGTGTCTTAATGGAGCACCGTTCACTATATATCCAAGACCCCTTGGAAAAATAATCTTAACTTCCAACATAATATTTTGAATTAATTTATTACATTAAAAAGATCTAACCTTGTCATACTATTTTAAGAATCAAGAAACCAAGAAAACATAAAGGGGCCATTGATAGCACTATCCTACCACCAAATTCTTACCCAATAGGCTTTGTCCATGTCAACCAAAAGTCTTTATAATTGTATGTTACATGATAAAATATGTAACTTACAATTAAAATTATGGCGTGTAATGGAGGTCCACCATTGGAGGTGTGCATGCTCCAAATGGTGGATGAACTCTATTAGTAAAAGCTTATCCTTTATTAAATTGAAACCAATGTGTTTGAATTCCAAAAAAAAATTCAATATAAAAAGAAACGAAAGCTTATTTAAAAATAAATCCAACAAATTGTGAGATGCTGCAAGTTTCATTTGATAAACAAGGTATGTTATGTAGGTTTATGGTTTCTTGAGAAGTTTCAATTTAATATAAAAATTTGTGCAAATTTGCAGTGGGATTTCTTTCCAACGTTTACTATGATAAGCAGGTACCCAGAACTTACGGATTATGGATAAAAAACTTTATTAAATTGTTCCACCTTAATACAAAGTGAAAGATATGTAAAAAAATATCAATCTTAATACTAAATTCTTGATTGAAAAGTAAATCTAAGCCTGTTAAATCTCAGCACGTTAAATGTTAAAATTAAATTGATTTAATGGGGACACAAATGCACCCAAAGATCGATATGCTATAGCCAATGCAAACTTTTGAAAGATATGTAAAAAAATATCAATCTTAATACTAAATTCTTGATTGAAAAGTAATTCTAAGCATGTTAAATCTCAGCACGTTAAATGTTAAAATTAAATTGATTTAATGGGGACACAAATGCACCCAAAGATCGATATGCTATAGCCAATGCAAACTTTTGGGCGTGCTTTTGTGGACGATAACGTAGCTGAACTCATTCATGATATCTTTGAGCCAGATCACATAAATCCTTTTATTTTCTAGGGTTTTCTGCATTCCAAAGATTAATGGTACTCCCTAGGGTTTTATTTAGTGGAAATTCAATCCCGTTTCCCCCGAGTTTTATTTAGTTTTTTTCTGGTTTTCTTTTAGATGAACAAAAACAATAGAAAACTATAAGCAGTCGACCTCTCACAGCGACCGCGTCGTAATTTCATCTTTTTATTTTATTTTATTTTAAATGTCTTACACAGTGATGTTCATGTAACCTTTGAAATGATTTTGACATAGGCTCTTGTATTACAGAAAAATATTAGTAAACATAATGCCATTAAGCCTTTGCTGGCTACCACATATCGACATGTCTTTCGTTGTAGGCTCATATTTATTCTGTGCACTATATCATTGAATGAAATATATTACATAATAATATTAAAAAAAATAAAAATTTATTCAATACCAGGAACTAATTCTCTTCGAGAAAAATTATTAATCAAATGCCAGTCCCTTCTCACCCCCAAAGTGTTGGAGAAAAAATATTAATCAAATGCCTGTCCCTTCTCACCCCCAAAGTGTTTTGACTAAATTTTCTTCAAATCCTCTAGGGCTTTCTCCACATTACTCTCTTGCTAAACACTTATGGTAGCATTGACAATAAAAAAAAAATAAAAAAATCAGCGGCTCAACGAAGGCAGTGATATCCATTTCACCTCCTTAGTGGCCATCAATTCAAGCGCAAAAAAACAAAACAACTAGGGACAAGAGTAAAATTCTTACCATAATTAGATTTCAAACGATCTCAAAATTAATAGTTGATATTAATTTTATAGATCTACATAAATTTATATTCATAAATTTAGATATTAATAGATTTTATTGATATTTTATTTTAATCAATAGAATAAATTTTATTTTATTGAAAAAAATTAATAGTTTGTATTTTAATGATTAGAATAAATTTTATGTAGTGAATGCATTTTATGTTTTAAGTTTATATTCATAATTTTATATTTAAATTGATTTGGATGTTTAATTTTTACTTAAATTGTTTTTATAGATCTCAACATTAAAGAATTATTTAATTGATTTCAATAGATATTATAATATATATCAATAGATTAATAAATTTGATAATAGATTTCAATTGATATCAACTAATCTCAATTGCTCTCAATTTAATAAGTTTATATTCCAATTGATTTCAATTGATTTGAATTCAAAATGTTTATATTTCAATTGATATTTAGGGAAAAAATTCGTAATTTTTTATTAATGAAAAGAAAAATTACATGTTGCATTTTCAGCATATCATCTATGCATTGATCAAGTATAATAGTAATCCAAAAAAGTATACAGTTCTTTCATAGCTTATCCGCTATCATCTATCACGATCTAGCGTCAATCTAGTGTCAGTATATACAATTTATAGAAAAAATACATATATAAAAGCCGCCGCTGAATAGTATCAAAACCAAAAAATATGCAGTCAACTAGACTATTGTTGGTTCCTCCAAGTCTTCGATAAATGGCCTATGATAGTACTGATAAGTCTGGGAGCCCATATGTTCCGTGATGTGCCATCTGCCCCAGTCTAACTGAGAGGCTTCTTTGGATAATCGATCAACTACCTGATTTCTCTGCCTGTAAATATGGGAGACAATAATATGATAAAAATATGCTTTAAGTGTAAATACCTCATCCAACAGAGCTCTAAGAATGTGTGCATGACAATGTGATTTCAGGTTGAAATAATCAATAATGATTTTAGAATCCCCAAAAATATGAATCCTGTTGCAATCATGTTCCCTGGAAAATTGAAAAAGTAGTCTAAGGCTATTAAGCTCCGCATTATTATTGGTGCCAGTGTCAAGTCCCATCTTGAGGTGGAAATGATGAATATTGTTTATGTGAAGAACCACCCCCCCACATCCTTCATTATTTGCAGCACCATCAAAATATGCCCAAGGAAAATTATGATCAATCTATTTTGGTATAATAGTTCTGTTGTTGTTATCGATAACATCATTAGTAATCATAAGGTAAATGGTGAAAATGAGCCTACTTATGTGCTTCCAATCCATGCCAAATTCTTGAAGATAATCTGGTTCCGTGTCATCCAAATACCCCAGACAATGAGCAATGGGAGGTCAGTTTTTGGATGGTCGATCTTCCTTCCACCAGTTATCCCATGCTGCCTGTACAGAATTGCCCAGCGAGTAATTAGTACATCCCACAGCCGTGCTAGTGATCTGCCAAAGAGGTTTTATGGCTGAGAAATCAAGGAAAATATGGTTCACATCTTCTTCATGAGAATGGCACAGACCGCATCTAGAAGGACCATGATAATAACGATGGGTGAGGTTGTCTTCCATCAGGATGTAGTTTGTAAGAATGCACCACATAAATAACCTCTTTTTAGGTGGTGCCTTCAGTTTTCTCAGAAGTTTCCACCACCATTGTGTAGCTAGAGTATCCATGGTATGATAGAGAGAAATGTAACCATCTTTAGGAGTATAGAGACCACTCAGGGTGATTGCCCAAATAATTTCATCTTCCCAGAGGTTTAATCAGATATTAGTGATTCTGAGGTTGCGGATGTATCGATTCCAATCCAACCACCAATGTTCAGGGATGTCAGGAGTCTGTGCAGATAGCCATGCTTATGAATCCCAAGTATTATTGGGGGGGTCCGAAATATGTGATAAGAATAAAATACCCGATCTGGCCAAATGTTGGGTAATACCATCCAGTAATTTGAGGTTGATTCCACTCCCCGAATAGGTATCCACCCCAAACCTAACCTTCTCCCCGAAGCCAATGCGGCATGCCAGTCCATTTTTGATGATGTGGATGGATCTAGAGATGGCCTTCCATATAATCGATGCTTTGTGTGGAGGCATAGTACGCCCTCTGATCTAGTCCATAGTTGAAAAAGGTGCAATGTATTTAGAATATGAAACCCATTGCCACAAACTGTTTCTGACCAAGAGATGCCATCCCATATTAGCTGTAAGAGCAATTGCAAAATGGTTTAAATCCTTGAGTCCCCATCCACCCCAAGCTTTTGGTTTTGTAATCTTTCTCCAAGTGATCCAAGCATAGGGACGTCCTTCCTTTTTGCCCCCCCCCATAAAAATCGTCTACATATCATTTTTATTCTGGAGGTCACCCCTTTGGGAATCCAAGCCAATGCCATCCAATATAAAGGGATCACTTCCAGGACTGACTTAATAAGAACCAATCTGCCAGCTCTGGAGAGCCATCTTTGTTGCCAAATTTTGATCTTGCGATCAACTTTTGTGACAAGCGAGTTCCAGTATTTAATTCGGTAGTCATTTGGTAGAAGATGGAAACCAAGGTACTGCAAACCCTCATCCAGTCGCTTGCACTCAAAGTGAAATAGTCCCAAATATTTTATGCGTTCGTTGACTAAACATCGAACCATAATAATGGTGGACTTCTGATGATTAGGTCTCATACCAGTTGCCACGCTAAATAATTTGAGGATCTTATGAAATTGTGAGTTATCCTAGCAGGAATCATTCAGAAAGATTATAACTTCATCAACGAACAATAAATGAGTCAATTGAACCAAATCATTAATAATGATCCCAAATATAGAACCTTCATCTTTGGCCTTGTTAATTATAGAGAATAATCCTTCCATGATAAGGAGAAACAATAGAGGCGAGAGAGGGCATCCTTGTCTGAGACCTCTCCCCACATGAAAGAAATCAATTGCTGCCCCATTTATCAGAATACTAAATGAGGCATTGGTAATGCAACCCATTATCCAATTTGTGAAAGCATGAAGAAATCCAATATGAAGAAGTATAAGGTTCAAATAATCCTAGTTGACAGAATCAAAAACTTTGGCCAAATCAATCTTGAGAATGGTAGTTTTGAGATTCCTGAGTTTGATGTAATGCAGAGCCTCATGTGCAGTGCCGATGACATCATGGATTTGTCTATGATGAAGGAAAGAAATTTTTTCTTGTCCAATATGGGTGGAGAGGATAGGTTTTATGCGATTTGAAATCACTTTGGATATAATCTTGTATATGTAGTTACACAGAGAGATAGTTCTGAAGTCATGAAAAGAAGGGGGTTTCTCCACCTTGGGGATAAGGGCTATGAATGTAGCATTAAATCCATCATAGTTTTGGTAGGTGGTTCTACTATGTTCAATGACCTAAATCAGGTCCATGCCAATGTGATCAAAGAAATATAGGTAAAATTCAATCGAACATCCATCAGGCCTGGGAATTTTGTCCTTATTAAACCATTTCAAAACCCCTTCAATCTCCCCCATAGTGACAGGTGCATTAAGTTCCGCCATATAGTCCTCATCCACAAATCTGTGCATATTCCTAGAAATCTCCATAATTTCCAATATATTGACATTCCCTGGAGCCCTGTACAGTCTAGAGAAGTGTTCCATACCTATTTCAGGTAGTTGAGTGTCTGTATGAGCCACCCATCCATTGTTGTCCGATAGGTCCTAGATGGTATTAACTATCCTTTTCCCCTTTGAACATTGTCGAAAGAACTTTGTATTATCATCCCTAGCCTGCATCCATATGGCCCTGCATTTGAGTCTCCACACCTCATCTGGTGCACGAAGAATTTTGGTTCTTTCCATTTCTATTGCAATCAATTTATCTTTTTCTTCTGATGATCTGAAACCAGGAAGGTCCGGTCCAGTTAAGACTCCAATCTCCTGCTCAATGTTTTCTAATGTTTCCTTTTCGCTAATTTTCTTTTTTCTTGCCTAGGTAATGGTATTAGCTTTAAGTTTGGCTACATTTTCATAGAGTACTCTCGCGGGTTCCTGAGAAGGAAGTTGAGCACGATGGACCCATTATTTAATTACCATTTTTCAAAAATCATGTTCTTCCAACCAAGCCAAGTTGAATTTGAAAGGAGCCCGAGGCTTTTGCATACGCTTTAGAAATTAAAAAAAAATGGGTGAATGGTCTGAGGAACCCCGATTACCAACCCGTTTCTGCTTCGAATCAAATTTTTCAGCTAATGCTGATTTGATAAGAAATCGATCAAGTCTCCTGGCCAGGGCAGCATTGCCCATCCTCCTATTCCTCCAAGTCGGGCTCTTCTTGGTCATAGCCAGGTCCAGTAGGTCAGCATTAGCAATGAGATTGAGGAAGTAATCAAATAGATCATCTGGCGTGGAATTCGGAGCCCAAGACTCAGATAGCCCAATGGATAAATTGAGATCCCCCCCCATAATGATTTTTTCCCTCTACATGATGGAGCTATGCATCTAGTCCTCCCAGAATGTATCCCGATGACGACAAGGTCCATAGATATTGATCAAAGTAAGAAAACTATCAGATTCCCTTGTGGTAATGTCAGCTCCAACAATACCATCCCTTCCCCACCATCCATGAACATTAATTGATCTGTTATTGATCCCAATGGAGCATCCACCACATCTCCCCCTGGCATCAATCGCCTGGAAGGTCCAATTAGGCAAGATGATAGCCAGGGTTTGTGAGACAAAGGATCCAACACCAAGTGTTTCTTGTAGGAATAATACATCAATCTTAACACGCTCCAATAGAGCTTTAAGTTCCAATTTTTTCTCAGGGTTGGCTAAACCCATACAATTGAAAGAGAGGCATATCATTGATCACTTCTACCCCGAGTATTCTTTGCTCTAAAAACCCGCTCAATAGAATATTGAGTACCTGTTGCTACCTCCAATCTGGCCTTTCTAATAGATCTGGTCATTGATGAGGGTCACCCTCTCATGGATCTTAGGCAGTAACCCCCAGAATCCTCCCTAAGTCTAGAGGACTGCACTTCGAGAGTACGAGATGACGATTTGAGATTGTATGGGTGCCCCCCAAAAATACTGTTGATTGGATGAGTCGAATGGGGAGATAAATCATCAGTAAAAGTAATGGTATTAGGATAGGGAATAGATGGTGGGGAAGATGTAACAAGGCAGCTAAGGGAATTCATAATACAATTTGTAGAGGTAGTACCATGAAGCGATACAGAGCAATCTATGCCAGAAGTAAAAAGAAATGAATTTACATTCGATTCAGAGAGGGTGTTAGGATTAACCGATGGCGTTATCTGAAGAAGAGGTGATAGAGTGGTGTCTACTTGAGTTTGCGAATGAGATATGGGGGGAAACGTGTGTCCAACAGGTGCAAAACCACCTGCCGCCAGATCCGGGTCGACTCGGTCCTTCGGTACACCATCATCGTCAGTCTAAGTAGCCATATGTACCAATATCTTGGGAGGAGACACAGACGCTCCAATAAAGGACATTCTTTGTATAAGTGCCCTACTGTATGATACCTTCGACATCTGAAGGATACCCCTTCATAATCCAGAAATTGCATCGTCATCATATTATTGAAATGAATGTTATATGCTTCAAATATTCCTTCGCTCGTGTCTAGAAAAACAAGGATTCTAGCCATTGAAATATCCCCAGTGTCAAGAAATGACCTGTCGTGGTCTAGGTGAATACCTAGATCATCCCCAATGGATTTGAAAAGAGCTTCATTCCAGAAGTGGAGAGGGAGTCCTGGAAGTCTAACCCAGATAGGACCCACCCCTTCTTTCTCCTTGACTGGGTCAAATAAGGGCATCCAACGCTTCAATAAAATAGGGTTCATTTCGATGTGTCAGTATCTGGAAAGAACCCACTCCACCATGTCAGCCTGCGGAAAGATAAGTGCAAAATAGCCTCTGTTCATTGTGAGTACCCTCGGAAGTAGTGGTAGATAATTGCCCCATATATCTGCAGTCCATAACTTAAGTCTCGCACTAGTGTAGCTTCTAGCTCAGACTCTTCCGACCAGGACAGTCTGAGATCTGTGCATGAACTCCTCCATACTTACTTCTTGTTTAATGAAGAATTCCTTTTGATTTTGATTCCACATGCACCTTTGTTTCCTCTTTCCACATTTAGTATGTCTAGGCGACAAGGTCTGCACCGGTTCCGCTGATTCGTCAGAGTCAGAAGCCCTCGAACCTTCCTGTGGTTGAGTTGTGGTAGGTATGCCTTTGAAGCAGCCTGAGGTTGAGACTGGAATCTCCAAGGTATCCTGATAAGTAGAAGGCGGAATCCCTCCTTGAAAAATTCTTCTTTCAGTACCAAGAGAATCTCCTTGTATGAAGGAGCATCCCCCAATCTCAGCCAAATATCCAGGAGTAACAAAAGGGTCCGGTGATTCCTGTGCTTGTTGCTCCTAAGCTCTTAAAAATGATGGTGAAGGGCTGGAAAAAAGCAGATAGGTTGCATTGTGTAGAAGGGGTTCCGAACCCAATTCCGGATTCTGTGGGATCTCCATCGACAGTGAAGGTATAACTTCTGAACCATCATTTACTACCTCCAAGTCCTCCTTATTAGATTCCGCCGAGTCCTCCAGTGTTGCGTCACCTGGGAAAGAACTCTGAGTGAATATATGAACATGTTCCAGAGGGTCCTCTGTGTAGTCCACTTCATTGTCCGTCATGTTCTTTGTCTAGCACAGCAGAGCAAAACGAAACATCCAAAAACCGTTAAGCCAGTTGCACTATTCCAAGGTCGGTTAGGGTGAAATGACTATATAAAGGAATGTGAGAGAGGGATATGCCCTCTGCCACTAGCAGAGTGAAATGTGTCGGTGAAACCGATACTGTCGGTGCAGGTTGAATGGACCCCCCAAGATTTGAACAGTCGGTGAAAGGCACTGCTTCGAAGAGTCACATACTGCTCGTTGCCAATACGAATAAGTAAAATCTCCTTACCCAGCAATAATGGCGAAACCGAGGTCAGATGAAAAACCTGGTTAATCGCGCATACCAAAGGTAGTCACGAGGTGGTGGCCCACATGGTCGTCCAGAGCCCATCTTGAAATGCAGGTTGATGTGAGATCGTCGTCGAGTTAGTGCAGGTTGCCATAGCTAGGGTTTCGTCCCTTCAATTGATCTTTACTGAATAGTTTTAGATTTTAATTGACCTAAAAATTAGTAGTTTAAATTTCATTTTATAGATTTAATTTTTCATTTTGTTTAATGCATAAAATTGGTTGCAATCTATTGAATAAATTATTATTTTTTCAATAGATACATTTCTAATTTATGGAATAGGTAGATTTATTTTATATTTTAGGTTTAATGCATTGGATAGATTTGTAAGCAATAATTATATTTTATATTGCATTAATTGATCTTAACATTGATACTTCACATTTCAATTGATCTCAACATTAATAGTTTAGATTTCATTTTATAAAATTCAATAACTTCATAGAAAAAAGTCAATAAGTTTTATTAAATAAGATTATATTTCAAATGATCTCAAAATTAATAGTTTACATTAATTTTATAGATATTAATAAGTTTATATTCATAAATTTAGATATCAATAGATTTTATTTTAATCAATAGAATAAATTTTGTTTTATTGAATAAAATAGATTTATTCAATAAAATCAATAGTTTGTATTTTAATGACTATAATAAATTTTATGCATTGAATCCATTTTATGATTTAAATTTATATTCATAATTTAGATTTCAATTGATCTCAACCATCATTGTTTACTTAAATTATTTTTATAGATCTCAACATTAAATAATTATTCAATTGATTTCAATATATATTATAATAGATATCAATAGATTAATCAATTTAATAATAGATTTCAATTGATATCAACTAATATCAATTTATCTAAATTGAATAAGTTTAGATTCTAATTGATCTTTATTAAATAAGTTTAAATTTTAATTGACGTGAACATTAATAGTTTAAATTTCATTTTATAGATTTCAATAAGTTTAATATATGTTTCATTTAATAACTTTCAATAAGTTTAATAGTTTACATTTCATTTTATAGATTTCAATACGTTTAATAGTTTATACTTTATTTTATAGATTTCAATAAGTTTAATAGTTTATATTTCATTTTATAGATTTCAATAAGTTTAATAATTTATATTTCATTTTATAGATTTCAATATGCCTCTTATTTAATACATAAAATTGGTTGCAATTTATTGAATAAAACAATTTTTTTAATAGATATATTTCTAATTTAAGGAATAGGTAGATTTCTATTATATTTTAGGTTTAATGTATTGGATAGATTTTGTGCAATAATTATGTTTTATATTACATTAATTGATCTCAACATTGATACTTTACAGTTCAATTGATCTCAACATTGATAATTTACATTTCAATTGATCTCAACATTAATAGTTTAGATTTCATTTTATAAAATTCAATAAGTTTGTTGAACAAAGTCAATATTTTATTAAATAAGATTAGATTTCAGATAATGTCAAAATTAATTGTTTACATTAATTTTATAGATCTCAATAACTTTATATTCATAATTTTAGATTCAATAGATTTTGTTTTAATCAATAGAATAAATTTTATTTTATTGAATAAAATCAATAGTTTGTATTTTAATTACTAGGATAAATTTTATGCACTGAATCCATTTTATGGTTTAAGTTTATATTCATAATTTTAGATTTTAGTTGATCTCAACGCTCATTATTTACTTAAATTATTTTTATAGATCTCAACATTAAAAAATTATTCAATTGATTTCAATAGATAATATAATAGATATCAGTAGATTAATAAATTTCACAATATATTTCAATTGATATCAACTAATCTGAATTTCTCTCAATTGAATAAGTTTAGATTTGAATTTATCTCAATTGAAAAAGTTTATATTTGAATTGATATATATTGAATAAGTTTAGATTTTAATTGAGGTGAACAGTAATATTTTAAATTTCATTTTATAGAGTTCAATAAGTTTAATAGTTTATATTTTATTTTATAGATTTCAATATGCATTTTATTTAATGCATAAAATTGATTGCAATCTATTAAATAATATATATATATATATATATATATATATATATATATATATATATATATATATATATATATATATATATATATATATATATATATATATATATATATATATATATATATATTTCTAATTTATGGAATAGGTAAATTTATATTATATTTAGGTTTAAAGCATTGGATAGATTTTTATGTAATAATTATATTTTATATTGCATTATATAAATTTGGATCTCTATTCATTAAATAGATTGTAATCAATGCATTCACTAGATTTGAATGCATCAATAGATAAATATTATAAACATTATTGTAACATTGTAATAATTTTAATATTTATTATATTTATAAATATGACAAACATTACACAAACATTTGTTTATATTTGTGTAATTTGGAAATTATATATGTTTGTTAATCTTATTTTTATTTAAATTTAATTGAAAATTATTTCCTTGATTTCATATGTATTTTTTTTAAGCTAGGTGATTTTATTGTCTAATCATGGATCTAACCATTTGGAGTTGTCTTCCATTTGAAATTATTCAAATTGCTTTTGTTTGGCTCTATTTATAAATTTTGATAAAGTTTAACATGGTTTTCAAACAATGGTAAAATGTTTTGAAAAACCCTAAAAAGAAAAATCAAAGAGCCCATAGAAATTGAAAAAAGAAAAAATAACATAAATCGATATGATGATCTTAATATTAGCAATACGTGGAAACCTCTAATATACCATACCTCTCATGACATCAAACTTAACAATAACAAATCTTTAAATTAGTAATCTATCTTAAGAATTTCCTCCTTACCTCTTAAGTTACCTCTCCAATTATTAATTTTCATTATTCTTAAACATATTAATTTCTATATATATATATATATATATATATATATATATATATATATATATATATATAAAACAAATAGATAATTAAGTTAAAAAATAAAAATAAAAATAAAAATAATAAATAAACTAAAATAAAATAAATAAACAAATAAATAAAATAATCAATAAATAAATTTAAATTAAATCATTCTAATAAATAAATAAAATTTCATATCCTTTCGCCCAACCGACCTCCTTAATAATAACTAAAATGTTCCTAGAAATTACTATTTATAATATTATTTCTTTGCCCTAGTCCTCAAATATCTTTCAAATAATATTGGGCATTTACCCCTGATGATGGACTCACTTATGAAGTCCGAAGCGTTGGGTTATTAAAAATACTCGAAACATGTTATTCCTCTATTTTTAAAAAGCCCTTCTTTCTTATCACGTTGCAGTCATGTCTCCTCCAATGAATTTGGATTTATGGTTCATTTCCTCAATAATCAAGACAATTATTTTTTTACTGAATACCTTGGTCAAAATGGGGCACATATCTCAATTTCAATTACGATTCAAAGATTTGCGATATAGAGTGGAGTCCACTATTGGATCAATGGTGGTTTTATCCTTATAGACATAATGCTCCCATTCACAAAACTATTTTTTAATTAGTCCATTTACAAAGGCGTTTGAAAACGTAGGGCGAATATGAATTGTAGTCTGGGGATTCTTTTCATTTTTGGAGAATGTAAGAAACAGATGGGTTATTCTCAAACATAATTATGATAGGTTTTGGTGGAGATATCATCTTCCATTTGGTGGCACTTCACCCCCTAATAATGGAGTGTTCTATAAAGGTAAATTGTTTTGGCTATATATGGACAAGGAGTATGCAGATTATCCTGATTATGGGTATACAATCTATTTGTTCGATATCATAAAAAATGATTGGGTTTTTTCATTTGTTCCAATCACTGGCATACGATGTATGTCACCAGAAATTTACATAAATCGGTTGATATGCATTATATTCTCCGAGCCTCCCTCATGTGCACATGCAACAAGTATTTTACATTCATTTTCATTTCATCTAGCACATGAAGATGATCATCAATAAAAGCAGTATGGAAGCCATGTTTTCTATCGAACTTGTTTCGAAGATACGAAAGAAAACTGATGAGTCTAGAAATATTTGCCATGGCTTGATTATAATAGATGCCATCATTGTTATCCATATTTGCATTTGAAAGGAAAATGACAAAATAAAGTTTAATACACAAAGAGATAGAAACATCTAGGAATATATATATATATATATATATATATATATATATATATATATATATATATATATATATATATATAATAGAACACCCCATTTGTATTGTTGTTAAAAAACTTAATCTTAAAAACATCATGGTATAAAATAACTTAAATCTACATGAACCAAATGATACAAAATTTATAAAAAAATAAACCTCATTAGACATACATATTGTACACATGAAATGAATGATAAAATTAAATGAATGATATGACCCTTATTACAATAATCAACAATAAATCACAAATTTTTAAACTTAATGTTTAAAATCAATTATTAATAATGTTAGTAATTCTATATTTTTAATATAGCTATTCAACATATTATTACAATAACCTCAAGCTAAAGTAGTACTTTGTTTCAAGAAGCGAATGCAAGGAGGACTCAATAACGTCCATCAATTACTTTTCTACGGTTTTCAATGCAGCCAAGAAGTTGTGAAAATTAGTGTAAGATGAACCACCTTCCTTAATTGCATCAATGGCACTCTCCCTCAATTTCATCACTCTTTTCTTCATCTCTGTACCTTCCTCGCCGTTCACTACTCTCTCCACAACCCTCTTAATCTCAGAACTCATGTCGATTACTGATGTTCCACTGTTAGCAGAAGTAGTGTACAAGCCTATTTTCCAAACATGAACTATATAACTTTGGTTCAAAAACTGATCTGCAAAATAAGGTCAGCATAACATGGGTACTCCCATGGTGATTCTCTCCAACGTTGAATTCTATCCACAATGTGTAGACAAAAAGCCATTGAAAGACGAGAAAGCACCCTCAACTGCTGACACTGAAAATAATTGAGAAACTGAAATGAGAACTGGAGCAGAGAGTTTCTCTTCACAATATTACGAATAGATTAAATAGATTACATTGAAAACATCAGCAATAAATAACTGGAGATAAACTCGACTAAAATGGACTCACTCAAACTGACCTATGACACTTGGACTGATGGTTTAGACACCTAGCAGGTGGTTGAGATTACGTTCTTTAACACTCCCCTTTAATTTCAACCACATAAAAATTTAATTAAGATACCTGCTGGTCTATGTCTTAGCGAGGCTTACAATTTAAAAAAATTGACTTCAACTAGATTTGGTTTTCTTCATCTCTTCTTCCAAATTATGTAGCCTCTAAATTGTTTTAGATTTTTCACTTTGTTGTATCCTTGAGAACTTTGTTTCTTCATTTTTTGGTGCAAGTCTTCTATTGTTCCAGGCTGTCTAAGCATGTTCTGGACATCTTCAAGAAATGTGGGTTGCTGCCACATATTTTCTTTTGTAGTGCGCTTTTCATCATCAATCTGCTACAGCATAGGATTAGAATAATATCGTAGTTCTTCAAAAATCCAATGCATGAAAATTTCATGGACATGTTTATCATGCATGCCATCTTCATCATTCATATCTACATCTTCTGTGTAGACCTCAACCAGACATGGTGTTGCAAGCCATGTTTCAATAAACTTTAGCTCTTCTTCATAATCAATCTGTGTACCTGCACACTGAAAATCATTGTTAGAAATAAAAATATTTTCAGAACGACATTGGTTCTGGTCTTTTTTCTCTGTAATGAGACCTTTCTTCAATTGTATTTCCTCTTTTGCTTCTACCTTTATCTATGTTTCTGCATTACCTTTGCAAACTTCTTTCTTTACTTCTGTATCTGCTTCTTTCTCTGTTTCTTCCTTCTGCTCTGTTTCTGTCTCTGTCTCTGTCTCTATCTTTGTCTCTTCTTCACTAACCATTGTTGCTGCAATCAGGTTTTCTTCCACTAACTGCAGTGGGGTTATCTCACCAAATAGCATCATGTCATTATCTTGTTTTTGTTGCATCATCTGCAACCAATGATCATTAGCCAAAAATTCTCTGTGAAAATCAACAATATTAGTCTCTGGATTTACCATATCATCAGCAAGCTTTGTTGCTGGAATTTCCATATCATCATCAGCAAGCTGTGTTGCTGGAATCATCACATATTCGTCAGCAAGCTTTGTTGTTTGATTCATCACATCTTCGTCAGCAAGCCATGTTGCTGGTATCATCAAATCTTCGTTAGCAAGCTCCGTTGCTGGAATCATCAAATCATCGTCCACATGTAGTTGTGTACAGTGGGGTTCACAAGCATCTTCGTGCTCTCTCTCTGTTTCTTCTGCACTTTCTTCGTAGACATCAGCCACCTGTGACTGCGCACAGTGGGATTCAACAAAATCTTCATTTTGCTGTAGATCTGCTGCTACAGATCCACCTTCATCTTCATCTTCAAAGCTCCCCTCTGCTTCAATGCTCCCCCTTGTACCAAAACATCTCTCAAGGGTATCCCATGCCTCCTTGGCTGTCTTGGCATCTGAAATAAAGGGAAGTATACTTTCATCGATTGATTTTTTTATGCATCTTAATGCATAGGCATCTTTTTGCCTCTTGATTTCCAAATCTAGAAAGATCTCGAACATCTTCTATTTCTGCTTTAGCCTCTTGGCTTTTCCCATGACCTCATTGTTTGGCTTCCATAAACAGACGAGTCTATATATGCATAAAATACCTTGCTTCTAAAAATTTTCTTCCTCAAAAAATTTCCTTTTAAACATTCACTTTGAGAAGACTCAGGTTAAAAAAAAAAAAAAAAACTCTTATAAAAAAATTCTTATCTCCTTTCACATGCCATAAAATCCTTTCACACAAGCTCTTTTTAAAAAAAATTATGGCAAAAGAATTAAAAATCCTTTTTTTTTTAATGGGCTCCTTCCCTTTTAAAAACCTTAAATAAAACTATTAATATCCGAGCCTCTTTGTCCATAAAGCAACTTTTCAAATTTTGAAGGTTTTTTTTTTAAACTTTCAAAAAAAATTCTTCATATCAAAGGGCTTTCTTCCATTTATAAAAAACTTTCCAAAAAAACTTTAAAAAACTTTTTGTTCACATGTAAGGGCTTTCTCCTTTTGAAAATCACGTTAATGAGCTTTTTCCGTTTTCGTTTTGGGCACGTAGCTCAATTTTTTACTTTTGAATCCTTTAAAAAAAAAATTCGTCCTCTTAAAAATATTTTCAATGGTTTAACACAGCGGCATAAAAAAAAATACCTGAACGGAATTACTCCACCATGTTTTCACGGATTTCCTTGTAGCTGATCTTTTTTATCGAATAGAAATTTTGTAACGTAGTTGATAGAATCTTGATCTACGCATCAAACTAACTTTGGCCTTGCGTTTGCCGCAGCAGTTTGAAACTGGTTTTTTTTCTTTTTTTTAGACTGACTGGCGCGGTTCCGAATGAAACTGGCGCGGGTATGGCCTGCATTCTCGCGCCAATCCCTTGTTTCAACGCGTTGGCGTGAGTATTGGCTTGACAATCGCGCCAACCAACTTCTCCTCTCTTCTACTCCTTCGTGGCTCTGTTGCTGCTTTCCAGGGAGGCTTATGCAAGCTAGCTCCGATACCATGAAAAGAATTGAGAAACTGAAACGTGAACTGGAGTAGAGAGTTTCTCTTCACAATATTACGAATAGATTAAATAGATTACATTGGAAACATCAACAATAAATAACTGGAGATAAACTCGACTAAACTGGACTCACTCAAATTGACCTATGACACTTGGACTGACGATTTTGACACCTAGCAGGTGGTTGAGATTACGTTCTTTAACAAACACCACGACACCAAACACCCCTATTGGCTTCGTTGGATGTACTCCATGAACCCCGGAGGGAAGGAAACCTCACTTACTTGTAGCAGATCAGAGCGCACAACCCAAAGAAATGGTCTATCTCTGGAACTGTGTCTGGCTTAACACACTCAAGCTACCAAATGAGACTTAGATCACAGACTCCCTAAACTGCCTATCCAACCAATCCAATCATTCCCTTTCCTCTGGCCAAAATCCCGTTCTAATTTCCAATCCGACTCATAACTTTGAAGAAATCAAGGGACCTATTGGAAAAACTGAACCTCCGTTCTGGACCATGCTGCTGATGGCGAGGGCTTCAAGATGATGGAAGGAGTTGCAAATGACCCAATCTACTTCCCGCACTCTCTCCATGTACCGATTTATGAAGTGGAAAAATCATAATTATCAAGTTCGGCCGTATTGGCCCGAAAAATTCGTAAATTCGGTGATTCTATTCGATTAAGCAAATAGTTCGTTAGATTCTGATTCGGTACGGTTCCACCGGGGTTTCGACGGCTGAAGTGTTCGGATGCCTTCACTGTTACCCCCTGAACGGTGCTATGAAGTGTTCTGTCGCCTTCTCGGTAACTTGTTGAAGCGTGCTTCACTGTTACCTGCTGAAGTGTGACGTCCCCTTCTCCACTGTATTTCAATTTTCAACCTGAACACAGAAAAAAGAAAGAAAATTTATTAACAAGCTTAAAACCAACTACAAACAAATGTATAATTTAACGGAGTGGCCTTACAAATTACCCATCCATCAATTTTAATTCTCATCATAACAAGGATTAAAATGAAAATAGATCATTTTTCACAATCACGATTAAAATGTCATAAAATATCTTTTTAGTGTTTGTTACTGAACATGCATATCAGAATGATAATTAAGTTTAATGCCTGCATTTGGCAATCATGAATTGGTTACATTTTATTTAGCATAAAGAACTTTTGATCGATGTAATAAAGAATTTTGGATGGATGTAACTGCAAGGACATCTGCAAGCCTGCAAGGACAAGGAATATTTATAAAGAATGCAATAAACAATGCTTCTGTGTTTGGGAGAATATAAGTTAGGATATGCCAGCTTGTATTAGTGAACAATAATGCCAGGAACAATTAGTTTCCAAAAGTTCTTTTTTAATATGAAGGTTTATTAGTAAATTTGGTAATTCATATATGGAAACAATTAAAAAAAAATCACAATTTATATATAGAAACAGTTAAAAAAATCACAATTCTAATAAAAAAACAAGTAATTTCTATATAAAAAAAAACTTATAAAATGACAAATTGTAAAATTATAAAATGATAAATTGGTTGTAAATCAATAAAACATAATTTCTATATTGGAAAACATTATAAAATGGCAATTTTCAATTTCAAATGGATAATCTTATTTAAAAAAATTGAATTTAATATTAGAAAAAATTATAAAATGAGAAATCTTAGTTGCAAATATGTAAATCTTATACACAATAATAGAAAAACTGTAACTTCTATATTAAAAATAATTATAAAATGGCAAATTTCAGTTTCAAATAGGTAAAAAAAATATATAAAAAAGGATAAATCCAATATTAGAAAAAATTATAAAATTAACTCTAACTTTGTATTTTGTGATCATATTATTAGATTTTATTTTGATCCTCGTTATTTCTAAATTATTTTAGAGAGAAAAGGTCTACAAAGAAATTAATGTTGGAAATTAAGAAATGATTTAATGAATTTTTATTAAAATTTTGAATATAATGATAATTAATTAAAAAAAAAATTAAGTATTTGTAATATGTATAATATCGAATTTTTTCAGTATTAAATTTTATATGTATCAAATCAAATTCGTGTTCAATTCGAATTCGAATTTGATAACTATGGGAAAAATGTACTCTTGTTCGGAGTCATTGAAACCAGGAGCCCATGGAAGATGTGCAGAGTAGAGAGGCGGCATGGAGGGGAGATATTTCACCATTTTAAAGTCCTTTGGAACTCCTGCAGAGGCCTCAATCAATCAATACAAATTTGGCAATCAATTCATACA
Source organism: Pinus albicaulis (assembly GCA_034641835.2). Taxonomy (NCBI): domain Eukaryota; kingdom Viridiplantae; phylum Streptophyta; class Pinopsida; order Pinales; family Pinaceae; genus Pinus; species Pinus albicaulis. The sequence goes on from CM076576.1 coordinate 961,772,613, forward strand.
CACTATAATTACAACATTCATGAAACATGATAATGAAATTTACGCGTACCGTTTGAGGGAATGATTTGGGATGATACAAGGGATGGAATATTGTATTCCAGTGCATAGGTAGCAGTAAGAGATGTCCAGAGAGCTGCCTTTGGAATGTGGTGGCGTTGAGCAATCTCTAGTGCCTGTGACGCCAGAGCATCTACTACCAGGCAGACACTTGAATCATTATCCAGCTCCTCTTTGATTTGGTGGATAAGGTTGTCAAGAAACGGGACAATCACGTTTTCTGTGACATCACAGAGCTTGGCAATGTCGGTGCGAGTATCAGTGGAAGGCAGGCCATCGGGGACGACCACATAGCGGATCATCATGTTTTGGTTATTCAGATCACTGGTCTTGTTAGCCTCTGCTATGCGAGAGTGGTTGTAATCTGTATTCACAAAACTGATAAAGAATCCCTCCTCCACAAGCTTCAAGGCCACCTGCATCATGGGATTTATGTGGCCTTGCGCAGGAAAAGGAACTAGCACAGCATGGTGTCGCTTGCTGCATCTGATGATATCCATAATTCCTCCCTTTCTCTATGCGACGATCTTGCCTTTGCCTTTGCCTGAATTTTCACAAAGTTTGAAGAAGGTCATAAGCCGCAGTAGTCATAAAAATCATATATCCGATTTGCCATAGTCATACTTTCTGTCTTTTGCACAGATATCCTCTCGCAACGCACTCACAACACGTTAGAAAACTTTTGTCATTATACGAATGAAAGTGGCCAATTTATTTTTAAAATTCTTCACAAGGGATGTGTCCCAGTATCTACCATTCTTCACAAGCAGCCGTTTCAAAGAAAACTCATTTTAAAGCAGAAGGGATGTGTCCCAGTGTCTACCATTCTTCACAAGCAGCCGTTTCAAAGAAAACCCAAAAAGGAAAAAATAATATCATATAACTTTTGGGAAATCCCAAAAAGGGAATATGATAATATCGCGAACTTTTAATCCAAGAGACGTTGAGTAAAATACATATCTAAGTGGTGCTACACAGACTCTGGTGCTTATCCAAATCCGTTGAGCGGTGGTTGTGTTATGCAATCATTTTCCAAGTCGAGTGGGACTGTTTTTATCTATTTTTGAGACAAAATAGATGCCGATCAAATGTATTCGATCACATATAATAATCTCGGGGGTAATCGTCAAATTGGATTAAAATAGAGATTATATATCATCAACCAGACTTAATGAACAAATAAATAGTCTTATTTGTTATAAGATAATTAAAATGAAAGATATATATAGGTGAATTAATCCTAATTTAGAGAGAGAGAAGTTGAGAGAATCTCTCAACTTCCTCAACAACCCAATCCAAACTAAGTAAGCCTAATAATGGAGGCATTATCTCAAACACCTCCCTTTAATGCCTACATTACAAAAATGGAGAACACACTAATTTAATACAAACATTTGTCTGCCCTGGTCTTCATTAACATTTGTACCCACTCTGAGATCTCATAGGAAACACTCTTTTCTCCACCATTTTCGAGCTACCATTCAACCCATTTAAAATACATTTGTTTCTGACCAGCAATAATGAACTTTGCAAGATCAACAGTATTGACAACTCGGCTTGTCGGGGCTTCCGCGATAGAGCTGACAAGTGATGAACCATCCTATGGACCAATCACCATCTGTCGGATATTTCGCTTTCGGCTATCCATCAGTGGCTAGGCAAATGGTCTGAATACTGAATGTGTTCAAGAGTTAATCTAACAACTTGACCTGCTTGTAACCTGTAACTGATGCTCCTTGGCCCATAGCACAACAAGATTAGCATATAACAAATTCACACAATCAAATTAGTCAATTGTTCTCTCGTCCCTGTAGGACGTCAAGAACGACTAATTTAAATAATGCTAATTTGTTCAATAATTGGTTCTCTAATACACAAATCTCACAAATCCTTGCCCAGCAAATAAAATTCCCTAATCCAAAACTCCACTATACAAGATAATCTTTTACTCATAATTCTATATAAACTAACACCCTATGCGCAAGCCAAATTAAAAATCTCTGTACACAATCCTATACAAAGTTGCAAACAATGCCCTATTCCCCTATCCATAATTCGATACAAACAACAGACAATTCGAAACAATCTAAAGTGCGCGGCAGTCTATGGATATTTGGCATTTTAAAACGACTGCTACAAATGCATACTCTGCTGCAACGCATGCATCTAACATAGGAAACACTATCATTAATAGTGCATAGAAAGTTGCCCAAATCGGGAATGAGTGGTCGTCGAAACTGAGGAATAGCTAAGCGGATCGTACTGAAACTGACCAGATTTTGTGGACATGAGAGCGCCTCTGCCATAACTAAACTTCTCCACGGCGATGAGAGATGGTCCTTCATGAGCTCGGCAAACCAAACCTTGAATTTACTTCTGTAGCGAACATTTACTTGTTGTTTCAGTTGCCCGAGTACATCCACCCGGCTAACGTTGACTCCCTTACATAGACCATTGAAGAGATCGGCAACCTCTGTGTCGCTCCCAAGGTAATTTGTAACGATGTTACTTCTCCTCAGCACAACCATGTCTTCATCAGAGTCGATCAGCTCGTCCATCAAGATTAGGTAACACGTGACATAATATATTTTAGATGCCTTGCACACCTCAAAGGCTACTAAGTTACGGAAGAGTACCTCTGTGTGGTCTGTGATATTGATCAGCGGAAGACGAATTGTTGCACTTGTAGGATCAAATTTAATCTTCTTGATGCCTCCATCCGATTGCTCAAATTTGATCCCAGCATTTCTTAATTCCACTGCACAAGGGATGTGTTTGACGTCATTTGCCACTGCTTCGTCTGGACCGTTGGGGTCGATTTGATCTGCATAGACAATCAGCCCGTGCAACAAGCCCAGAAGATGCTGAACTTGTTCATCTGGCTGCGGCCACATATTAAAATTGGTGAAAAACAAAACAAACACCACACATACATTCACACAGTAATCTACACACGAATCCTATTCTCACAATTTTCTCTTCATCTGTCTGAGCACTCCCGTGAGGGATTAAGCTCAGCTTGGCTCCGATACCATATTAGAAATTGTGAGAGAGCAGAAACGCACAGGATTCACACACAAATAATTAATTTCTATATTCAAATAATCAGAGATACATCAAATATATATAGGTGAACTAATCCTAATCTTAGAGAGAGAAGTTGAGAGAATCTCTCAACTTCCTCAACAACCCAATCCAAACTAAGTAAGCCTAATAATGGAGGCATTATCTCAAACATTTAATTAGGTTAATATAATGTATTTATATAATCTTTTATATATTAATTGGTAAATGTAAAATCAATATATGTCATATATTCTCTTAATATATTCTCTTAATAATAAGTAAATATAATCTTATTATGTTTATAATATACAAATAAATTAATGTCTATAAAGAAACAAAATGCACAGCTTTTAGTCATAAGTTTTTTTAATAATCAAAAGTATAATTAATACAAAATCATCTAAACAAGTGTTAACATTTTCCAAAAACTAATAATATAAATAAAATTATTATCAAACAAAAAATTGTTAATTATAAAATTATTATATTTTTTTGTTAATTATAAAATTTGAGGAATATTCTGTTTCCAATATATATTTATACAATTTTAAATAAAAATGCAAAATAGAATTTTTATTTTAGTTTTTTTTAGCATTATAATTTTCTTTCTGAAATGATTTTCATTTAGTTTGATTGGAATATTTTCTGCATTGGTTTAAAATTATTTAAAAAATTATTAAAATAAAAAATTTAAATTATAAAATATATATATACATATGGTTTAATAATTTTAAACAATACTACCTCCAAAAATATTTTAAAGAAAAAAAAACCTGTTAATTGTTAGTAGGTTAGTATATAAGTATTGGCTAGTTTTAACTACACTATCTCTATTTTTTGTTTTATTGGGTACATTCGTACACAACTGGTAAGATTGATGTATCTTATGTTTACTAGTTTGGATTGTGTTTAATACAATTCCAGCTATAACAATAGAAAGCTTAACAACTCTACAAATTGGTGGAGTCTTGGGATGATAAAATTTATAGCAGTAGTATAATGAAATTACATAAGAAATAGGTAATGAACCATTTATCTAATGTATTTTATAATTATCATACATAAAAATTTATGAACAACATGGATGATGTATAACGAATACCTTAAATAATGATTTACACCCTTCATCAACAATAAAAAAATTTAGGAAAAAATAAAATTATGCATTTTATAACGACTAAGTAAATTTAAGAAAAAAGAAAATTCCTCATTAATGGAGAATAAATCTAAATTTCATTTAATGAGTTGGTTAGAGTCATGCAATATTCCCGAATGTTATCATCTATCTGATATAATGAGAGAAATAGGAGATAAATGACAATTAAACATATCAAACAATTTTCTATTGAAAACATATATATAATGCTATTTATTTATCTTAATGAATATTTAATGTGCCTTACATATAATGTGACTCTCTCTGCCCTATTCAAAGGAGCCCTCCCCTCACATTGAAAATTTTATATAATCTTTTTTATCTTATTATATTTTTTAATCTATCATTATTATAGATATTTTAGGAAAATATATTTATTTTTTTGTTTTTCCATAATATTTTTGTCTTATTCAAGTGTATAATTTATCATTATTATAGATTTTTTTTAGGAAAATATATTTATTTTCTTTGTTTCCTAATATTAGTATTAGGAAAGTATATTCATTTTCTTTTTTTGCAATATTAATACTAATATGGTAAATTTATAATGTTTCAGTAATATAGAAGAATAATGTTTGAGTAATATAGAATAGCTTTAAGGTTAATATATTTAATAGTTGGAAAATTAAATATATTAATTATTTATGATTTAGTAAAAATTAAGATGATATGTGGGTGAGGACCCCTACTCTTCCAGAGTCTTATTACAACCACCTAAACATGTTTAGTAGAATTGATTCTTATTACAGCCAGCTAAACATGTTTAGTAGAATTGAACACAGGAGAGTTTTTAATTTTTTCCAAACTAAACACTAAATTGATATATGATACCCCTGGTTTATGGGACAACCTACAAGCATCTCTACAATGACATGACTATTGAATTTATGAGAAATATCCATATCTCACCCACTTTAAATATGAATATATAACATCTTGCAAAGAAATGCAGATTCTTAACCATTAGAAGCCATTCATAACCAATTATTTTCATAATTTCTTTATGTTATATACATTCACATTTTTACTCTACTATACTCTATATATTAACGTAAGAGCTAAGCTGCCAGGTGGGTGGAGGTACCCACTCTTCTGAGTGTTATACTCATGACCCAACATATCTCCTTAAACTTAAAGCCTTATGAATTTTTAAGTTGCTATCAAGCTAAACACTAAATTAGTGCATAAAACTTCTCATTTATGAAACAATAAATCTGTCTTTATGTTACTTTATTGTAACATATCTGTACTCAACTGAATTCTTACATATTTACTCATGGTAAATAAATTTTATTCTAACTATTAATCAAGAATCGGTTGAAAGTTAAAACGACTTCTTCCCAACGAACTTACATTATTAATATGAAAGGAAAATGACGAGTCCAACAGTTTTTGGGGAGTATTCATTTGGGTTTTGTACTGGGAAAACTGCCATGCCGAGCCCCATCGATTTGAAATTGGTTCTGCGCTACAGTCCTGCTATGGACTTCTTAGGGAATCATCATCAGAATGAACATTTGCGAATGATGAGTAATGAGATGGGATTGGCATTTTTCTTTAGGTTCAGTTTCACGACTTTCTGGAAATAGTCGAGCTTTGCAAAGTATTCGATTGGGAATTTTAATGGGGGATTCCATGGCTAAAAAGGATGAATGAGGTACTGAGGCCATTTTTAAGAATATGCAGAAGGAATGACGGGTATTTTCAGGTCCGTTTTTGTTATTAATGATTGCAACCTACACTATATTTCTACCTATACTATATTTCTGCGTAAATATTACCGCGTGAGAATTGTGAAAGGTATGGTTGACCGTATTATTTTTTATTTAAAATGAATTCTTTCTAATACCCAGTTCTAGTGCATAAATAAATAGTTAACATCGTAATATTTCAGAGTTGATAAGAATTATTGTAATTTCTTTGGAAAATAATTCTTTGACTTTTTTTTATAGAAAAAATATGTTATCTTTCTTAGTAAAGAAAGAAATTTTATTTAGTGTAGATAAGGATAATAATTATGTTAAATTTTGGAAAAAAAATAGAATTTGGCTTGTCTATATATATATATATATGGAAAGTTACTATGTTAAATTCCTTAAAAATACATAATCCGTGTATTTCTGGAAAAGATTGGTATTATGTCAATCTTTTAGAAAGATAATGTTATTAGAAATATAACATGGTAAAAGGAAAACTTATTGTGCGGGTTTTTCAGAAAAGAATCCAGGTTGTCTTTTCTTGAGAAGATTTCTATTATGTTATTCTTTGCTATTATGCCAATCTTTTACATAATAGTTAAGAGTGGTAGTATTCTAAGATGTTTTTTGTAAAAAGAATCCATGTTGTCTTAAAGATTGCTATTATGTTAATCTTTTTTACATGAAAATAGTATTTCATGATGATAGAAATATAAGAAGGGAATATGTGTTTCCTACAATAAAGGAAGAGCTATCTCTCTTGCATGCACAAAGAGGGAGAGTTATCTCTCTTGCATGCACAAAGAATAGGCATTATGTTATAGAGGCATGTTCTTTGCATGTATAAAGAAATGTTGAGCTATCTTAATATTTAGGAGAATATGTGAGTAATATGTTAGTTTATGTTAGTTCTTTTGGAATAAGGTCATGCATAGGCATGCAACATATGTAATAAATATCATTGGAAAATAATATAAATATTTGTATGTGGAAAGATAGCATATTGAGCTAAACTACATTGGAAATGATTGTTAGTATAATCTTTGAAAAAGAAGACATGTATTTTTATTCCTAACTGCATATTTTTATAGAAAAGAAAACATATGTTTACATGCTCATTAGCGTTGAGATTCCCTTTGGTAAGACTCGTAAAGGAAGCTATGTGCTTCGTTGGAGACTCTTTTGGAATCTATATGCATTTGCATGCATGGGAGCAACATTTGATATGTTAGATTGCACTCCATGTACTAAAAGTAATAGCTCAAGGGTTAGCTATTTTGATTAAATTATGTAAATTGGATGCACGAATATCATAACTAAGTATTAGTTTATTTTAAATGTATGCTGGAGAGATGTATCTATTGTCTTGTAGTGCTTATGCGATGGGAAAATTAGTTAATGTGATGACTTATAACTAGCACATATGAGGTATGTGTTGTCAACGGGAGAATATCAAGGTACTTTACTTGTATGTTATGAATATACATGAGTAGCTGGATAAACTACTATAGTATGGATATGTGAAATGATTTATTATACTTTATGAATCTTGACATCAATGTATGTTGAAGGTAACATTAGTAGGGTATGATGGTGATATGTATAAAGGAAATATTATGCTTAACCTGGTAGCAGGTAAATGATTATGGTTCATGTAGATAAGTACAAACTACCGGATGATCCAGTGTACAATGGACCATTGTAGGTACATCCATGCCCTCAAGATATGAAGATATGAAGACCAGAAGGTAAATGGTATCATATTTATTGTAATGGCTTTAAGCTAGATATTTCTATATTTCCTTGTAAGATTTATAAACGATGGTTAAGGGATGGTCTCCCTTATAAGCCATTGAGTGAGGGCTGATCACCCTCACGAGCGTTTAATAATAAAATTAAACGTTTGCTGGTTTTCACCCTATGGGGTTTCCAGGGTATATTGGTGTCCAATGATGTGATTGACTATTGTGTCAAGATGATGATATTGATTTCCTTTCTTGTTGTGAAGTTTCATAATGCCAAGTATGTGATGACTACATAAATAATGAAATGAGTGGAAGGTTACATCATACCGTATTATGTTAATATATTGTAATGGAAGTTGTTAATGATTAAGGAGATTACTATTCTTATTCTAAAGTTACACTATGAACTGGTGAACACTCTATGTAATGATGAGTAAGGAATATTTAATAGTGAATGGATAGTTACCCGTGAGTACCTTGTATAAAAAAAATTTAACTCCTTACATTTCCATGTGAACTAATCGGTCTATGTTACAAGTGGTATCAGAGCTAAAGGTGACAACACTGGCGGGTAAAAGACCAAACTACTCTGCTAGTTTTGTTAAGAAGAACCCATGTGAGTTCTTGCAAAGATTACTAGTATGTAACTTGAAAGGTGTGAGAAGTAGTAAAACATAAATAAGTAAACTTTCTTGCCTTTATATATATCTTATTTAAGAAAAGATAGGAAGTTTGTTTTCTTTTAAAAAGGATTTCGTACCGGTGTGTTAAATGGTAAGGAATCCATGTTCTTTTCTTGAAAATAAATATAGGCTAAAGAGAATAATCTCTTGAATATACTACATTGCTAGATTATGTCAACTTCTTGATTTAGGTATATTCAAGGTTAAGTTAACCTTCTTACTGTTGTGTAGTTTTTATGCATAAAAGAGACTATCTATGGTAAATTCTTGGAAGCAAAGCATGAGCAACTTGCATGTAGAATCATAGAGGAACAAAGTTCTTTGCATGGATAGAAGATCTATTGAGTATGTGAGTACTTTATGCTATCATAACTATTATGTTATATGTCCTCAAAGAGGAATCATGATTTTTCCTACTTGATTATGTTAAGTACTCTCTTGGGAAATTAAGATTAGAATCTTTATGCATTGTATGTGTTAGCCCCCCTATAAATTTTTTGATAAGAAAACAGGGGACCAAAATGTTTTTGAGCCTTCAAGGAATGCATTTCCTCCAAAAACACATCATCCTTGAAAGCCTCCTTGTGCCTTTTGTTGGTCCCTTCCTTCAGAGAAATTTTCCGTAGCTTGTTCAGTGCCAAATCATCCTCCAACTAGATCCATCAGAAAGTGCCTGAAAAGAGCTTTCCAACGGTATGCTACACTCTCAAAACTGACTTCTAGATTGAATTCTATGCCTAAGTGAAGTAAAAGCCCTTATATCCCCTTATATTCCCTATCTTCCTATTTTTCCTTAAACTTTGTTTTATCAAAGTTTTATATTTCTTTAATAAAGTCCCTTTTTCCCTTTTCCGATTACAAAATGCATTATAAATCATTTTAATACTTGTGCGATTGTATTACAAACCACTTCCCCTCCGTGACCCGTAGAACTTTATAATAAAGACTTTATATTATAAAGTCCCGCCCTTAACCACTTCCCCTTTCCATACCCATAAAAGTTTATAATAAAAGTTTTTCTATTATATATGAGTCCCGCCGCTTATAAATCGCAATCACAAATCGCTTTCAATCGCATGTTTTGTTTTAAATGTTTCGATCACCCATCGCAAATATTTGTGATGCGATTGAATGCATTGCAAATATTTGCGATGCATTTGATCGCGACTTAGCTCCGATCGCACCGTCTTCTGATCACCCGATCGCATCCCGTCCTTCGTTTGCTGTAATCGTACCGCCCCTCTGATTAATTGCATCGCAATACACTGTGATTGCGTTTGATCGCGGATTGCGTTTGATCGCAACTCCTTTCCTGGTCGCTCCGATCGCACTCTCCCTCCGATTGAACATGAGCCGTTGATCTGATCTCCGGATCCAACGATCAGCGCTCAATTGTGCTCCCATCGCCGATCGCAATCGGAGCTTTAAAATGTGACACCCCTGTTCCCCCCCGATTGCGATTCTCCGACATGATCTCAACTGTCCGTTTAATCCCGAGATCCAATGACCATTGCTTAATCACCCCATCCGTCCAATCGCAATCGCAACTCCTCCCCGACCGCTTTCCCCTCCGATTGATCACATCGCACATTCCCTATTGCGATTGAGATTAGTCCCCGCTCCCGATCTTCGATTGCGATTGTACCCCGGGCCCATCGTACTACTCTTCTGCCTCGTTCATATAATAAAGGGGCTTTCCCTTTGTAAATCGGAAAATTGTATTATTTTCGGTTTACAAAGGGTTTTCCCCCAATTGCGTCGGAAATTTTGTGCTGCACCACTCTGCCATGCTCCATCTCCCGATTCCGATTTGCGATTGCGATCCATACCCCAGTCCCACCATATGATCTTTCCGCCATTCATAGCCAAATTGCCTTTTCCTTTGTAAAAGAAAAAAATTCATTTGTTTTGTTTTTACAAAGGGTTTTCCCCATCGCATCAGAAGTTTTGCGTTATATGTTACTCTGCTTGTCCCACTCCAATTCCGATTGCGATTACTGTTGGTTATATATTTCTCCCTTCCTGCTCCATTCCGATTGTGATTCATGTGGGCCCCGTTTCCTCTCCTTTCCCTCCTAGTCACTGTTTTTCCCTTCACTAAAGGAAAATTTCATTCAAAAGCAATTTTTATTTAAAAGTTGGTTTTATTAAATGGATAATGGAAAGTATAAAAGGCCGAGGAGTGAAGACTTAGAAGTAGGGTCACAGGAAATCAAGGCGCAGTTTGAAGATCAAATGCACACGCAACAGGCCATATTTGTGTTAATATCAGCAGAATGCTTTCTCAGAGAGACCGCCGAACAATTTTATTTTCTCCATGCTTCCTCAGGCCCTTAAACAGATGAAAGGCATTGACAGAAGCTTCTTAAGACTGTCAGAGCTGCAGTAAAGGAAGTATGGAGAGACCTGCAGACCCTATCATCCAGTTCACTCATTCAGAATGGTTACCACAGAGAACCAAACACCAGGAAAAACTTCAAGGACATATCAGAGGTCAATATCGACCTGACAGAGGCTTCCAAACAGTCTACAAAGTACTTACAGTGATTGCAGGCACCATTAAGCAGAGTGGGCTTGAGCACTTTCCCCCACTCTATCTTAATGAATAAAATTAAATGTTCATCTACCTCTTTTTTTCTCGGCCCCTATTAGAATTCCCAAGAGCGATATTGTGGTGGTTCAGCTGCTGTCGTTGCAGTTAGAGGGATTCATTTTGACTGTTGGAACAGTTTGGGAGGGATTAGCAGAGTAGTTGCATGTAGTAGGCTGGGAGGATAAGTTTGGATTGTAATAGTAATTGAGCTCAGTGTATGTGACTGGTTTTGTATCAATTAATCAAAGCATATTTCACAGGATCCTGGTCTATTACTATTGGTGATGTTTTCTTAACTCTGTTTATTGCATTTTCATGCTGTTCATTGCTCTTCTGGCTTGCATCAGAAATCTGGTATAGGATTTTTCCTCGTTAGGCACCCTATGCTTCTGCTCTCCTTGCCTTAATATTTTCTGCTAAATGTGACTATCTAAGGGCTAATCTCAGTTAATTTAACTAGTGTAGTAGTTCCTTATGCTGCTAGCTGATGTATGAGTTAAATGGAATCTGTCATTAGCTGTTCTTGTTGGGTTTAAGTTGGAAGATTTGGGAACACTGGCGATTAGAGTTTTCCCTATCCACTAGGATCCTTGTGCGACCAGCTGGCCTTTCTAAGATCTCTTTGTTAAACTTATCTCTGTTTTCCTTTGGAGTATGCTAAAGTTGACTTGGAGTTAGATGACCTCTGGTCCGATCTACAAGCTACCCCCTTGTTCCTCCTTTGAGAGCTGCCTTTGAATATGTCCAAGCAGGTCTGGAGTTAAATGACCTCTGGCCTGATCTATAGACAGGAATTGGGTTGCCCTCCTTCTCTCACTTTCTTTCCTTTATGTTCCATCCCATCATCTATCTAAAATATCCTTTAGTGTAGATGACTTGCCCTCTGAAAGCTTTGGCTAGTTGTTGCATGTAATCACCTTTCATGACTCCATAGCCCAATGGATGGCACTCTCTCGACCAATACTCTTTGCTAAAACATCCTGCTGTTGTTTTTCTTTCCCCCATTACTTTCTCAGTCCATGATCTCATGACCAACCCAGCAACCAGCCAACCAAGTAATTTTAAAACCCTCTCTGTGCTTCATAACTAGCCTAATATCTCATTCTGAGCTTCAAAGATATATCATTATTTGCTCTATTTGGAGAGATCCCTCTCCGGGTCTAGGAGGGCTAGATCCTAGGGCCCCAAAGTGGTTTGATGTTGTCTTATCTTTTGGTATTGCCAAATCTTCCAAAACATAGTAACCCCAACATAATGGCGACTTCGCTGGGGAACTGAGACCAAGCAGCCTGATTTGGTAAATCACTGTGGTGGACAGTAAAATTATAAATCATCCACCCAACGACTCGAAAATTCCTGAATGATTAAAGGACTCCACTGGTGATCAGTAGGCTACTGATTATCTGTATGATCACAAGACTCCACTGGGAGACCATGTCGCAGTACAACATCATCCATGCCAAAGACCAAGTCAGTTCACCTATGGAAGACTCTAAGCTATTTGCAGAATCCAAGTTTCATAACAGAGTGTCGTGCTACAATTTCGAGTGACTTGGCAGAATTGAAGGTGGAGGACCTTACCGGGGCTATTCTTCCCAGTTCAAGATTCATACCTGCGCTCACGAAAATTTTTCTTAGAAGTGGTGGTTGAAAGGTATGAAGTTGAGATCGAACTTTTGAACTCACAGGAAAGATCATATCAGTTCAGAGACCCCAGAGCATTTTTGGAAAGTCTCCCGCCCCCTAAACATGAAGAAATTATGCTGCTGGTCGAAGTACAAGAAGAAGAGGATCCGAATTTCATGAGCCACACTGAAGACACAGTGGAATACGCGGAAATCAAAGCCGCCCAAGATGTAGAAAACCTACCAGTCATGGCAGGCCAGAAAGAAGAATGTGTACATCATGTGTTCGTTGATCCAGTGGCAGAGTACATAGAGGCCTTGATTAGCTCAACTTCTCCAGCATTGATCCTTAGTGAGGGCTCAATTTATCAGGAATGGTCACTACTGATGGTGACCTTATTTTTGAAGAACCACATGCTGAGCACCCTGTGGTTATCTCTGACAGGCAGTTAGTGCTCATATCCTTTTTTATTACTACTTGACTGGCTGCATTGGCATTATTGTATTACCTATAGCATCAGAGATTTCCAGTTAGAGTAGGGTAGGTAGGAAGTACGATAGTTTTTCAATTTCTGTTTTAGAATGTAGAGAAGAAATCTGCTAGACAGTTTAATCCTAGCAAATATTAGATTAGGTAGAGAAGCTATGAGGACAACAGTCTAATATGGTCTCATGGAGTAATAAGGGTAGAAGTAGAATAGGTTACTTTCCTATTGGAAAAAATTGATGATGTAAAGGGTCTTCAAGTCCAAATGCACCCAGAAGAAGAATGTTAGGACTATAGTGTGGGTGGGTAGTTGTTTGGGAGAAATTTTACTGCTGATATGATGTCTTCATAATTTGTGGCAGCTGAAAAATAAAAAAAGAGAGGTGGCTTGAGCAGCAGGCATCTGGCCTACACCAAAGATCATCTTCTGAATTCTTGACTCCTTCAAGAAGAAGCCATCCCCATGTGGAGCCACTGTTAGCCCCCCTATAAAATTTTTGACAAGCAAACAGGGGGCTAAAATGTTTTTGAGCCTTCAAGGAATGCATTTCCTCCGAAAACATATCATCCTTGAAAGCCTCCTTGTGCCTTCTATTGGTCCCTGCCTTCAGAGAAGTTTTTCGCAGCTTGTTCAGCGCCAAATCATCCTCCAAACAGATCCATCAGAAAGTACCTGAAAAGAGCTTTCCAATGGTATGCTACACTCTCAAAACTGACTTCTGGATTGAATTCTATGCCTAAGTGAAGTAAAAGCCGTTATATCCCCTTATATTCCCTATCTTCCTATTTTTCCTTAAACTTTGTTTTATCAAAGTTTTATATTTATTTAATAAAGTCCCTTTTTCCCTTTTTCGATTACAAATCACATTATAAATCATTTTAATACTTGTGTGATTGTATTACAAACCACTTCCCCTCTGTGACCCGTAGAACTTTATAATAAAGACTTTATATTATAAAGTCCCGCCCCTAACCACTTCCCCTTTCCATACCCATAAAACTTTATAATAAAAGTTTTTCTATTATATATGAGTCCCACCGCTTATAAATCGCAATCGCAAATTGCTTTTAATCGCATGTTCTGTTTTAAATGTTCCGATCACCCATCGCAAATATTTACGATGTGATTGAAAGCGTCGCAAATATTTGCGATGCGTTTGATCGCGACTTAGCTCCGATCGCACCGTATTCTGATCGCCCGATCGCATCTCGTCCTCTGATTGCTCCAATTGCACTGCCCCTCTAATTAATCGCATCGCAATACACTGTGATTGTGTTTGATCGCAACTCCTCTCCCGGTCGCTCCGATCACACTCTCCCTCCGATTGAATGTGAGCCGTTGATCTGATCTCTGGAGCCAACGGTCAGCGCTCAATCGCGCTCCCACCGCCGATCGCAATTGGAAATTTGAAATGTGACACCCCTGTTCTCCCCCCCTCCGATTGCGATTCTCCGACATGATCTCAACCGCCCGTTTAATCCCGAGATCCAACGGCCATCGCTTAATCGCCCCATCCGTCCAATTGCAATCGCAACTCCTCCCCGATCGCTTTCCCCTCCGATTAATCGCATCGCACATTCCCTATTGCGATTGCGATTAGTCCCCGCTCCCTATCTCCGATTATGATTGTACCCCGGGCCCACCGTACTACTCTTCGGCCTCATTCATATAATAAAGGGGTTTTCCCTTTGTAAATCGGAAAATTGTATTATTTTCGGTTTACAAAGGGTTTTCCCCCAATCGCATCAGAAATTTTGTACTGCACCATTCTGCCATGCTCCATCTCCCGATTCGGATTTCTGATTGCGATCTGTACCCCGGTCCCACCATACGGTCTTTTCGCCATTCATAGCCAAATTGCCTTTTCCTTTGTAAAAGTAAAAAATTCATTTGTTTTGTTTTTACAAAGGGTTTTCCCCATCGCATCGGAAGTTTTGTGTTATATGTTACTCCGCCCATCCCACTCCAATTCCGATTGCGATTACTGTTGGTTATATATATCTCCCCTCCTGCTCTGTTCCGATTGCGATCCATGTGGGCCCCGTTTCCTCTCCTTTCCCTCCTAGTCACTGTTTTTCCCTTCACTAAAGGCAAATTTCATTCAAAAGCAATTTTTATTTAAAAGTTGGTTTTATTAAATGGCGAATGGAAAGTATGAAAGGCCGAGGAGTGAAGACTTAGAAGCAGGGTCACAGGAAATCAAGGCGCAGTTTGAAGATCAAATGCACACGCAACAGGCTGTATCTGTGTTAATATCAGTAGAATGCTTTCTCAGAGAGACCACCAGACAATTTTCTCCATGCTTCCTCGAGCCCTTAAACAGATGAAAGGCACTAACAGAAGCTTATTAAGACTGTCAGAGCTGCAGTAAAGGAAGTATGGAGAGACCTGCAGACCTTCTCATCCAGTTCACTCATTCAGAATGGTTACCACAGAGCACCAAACAGCAGGAAAAACTTCAAGGACATATTAGAGGTCAATCTCGACTTGACAGAGGCTTCCAAACAGTCTACAAAGTACTTACAGCAATTGCAGGCGCCATTAAGTAGAGTGGGCTCGAGCACTTTCCCCCACTCTATCTTAATGAATCAAATTAAATGTTCATCTACCTCTTTTTTTCTCGACCCCTATTAGAATTCCCAAGAGCAATATTGTGGTGGTTCGACTGTTGCCGTTGCAGTTAGAGGGATTCATTCTGACTGTTGGAACAGTTTGGGAGGGATTAGCAGAGTAGTTGCATGTAGTAGGCTGGGAGGAGAAGTTTGGATTGTAACAACCATTGAGCTCAGTGTATGTGACTGGTTTTGTATCAATTAATCAAAGCATATTTCACAGGATCCTGGTCTATTACTATTGGTGATGTTTTCTTAACTCTGTTTATTGCATTTTCATGCTGTTCATTACTCTTCTGGCTTGCATCAGAAATCTGGTATAGGATTTTCCCTCGTTAGGCACCCTATGCTTCTGCTCTCCTTGCCTTAATCTTTTCTGCTAAATGTGACTATCTAAGGGTTGATCTCAGTTAATTTAACCAGTGTAGTAGTTCCTTATGCTGCTAGCTGATGTATGAGTTAAATGGAATTTGTCTTTAGTTGTTCTTGTTGGGTTTAAGTTGGAAGATTTGGGAACACTGGGGATTAGAGTTCGCCCTGTCCACTAGGATCCTTGTGCGACCAGCCGGCCTTTATAAGATCTCTTTGTTAAACTTATCTCTATTTTTCCTTTGGAGTATGCTAAAGTTGACCTGGAGTTAGATGACCTCTGGTCCGATATACAAGCTGCCCCCTTGTTCCTCCTTTGAGAGCTGCCTTTGAATATGTCCAAGCAGGTCTGGAGTTAAATGACCTCTGGCCTGATCTATAGACAGGAATTGGGTTTCCCTCCTTCTCTCACTTTCTTTCCTTTATGTTCCATCCCATCATCTATCTAAAAGATCCTTTAGTGTAGATGACTTGCCCTCTGAAAGCTTTGGCCAGTTGTTGCATGTAATCACCTTTCATGACTCCATAGCCCAATGGATGGCACTCTCTCGACCAATCGTCTTTGCTGAAACATCCTGCTGTTTTGTTCCTTTCCCCCATTACTTTCTCAGTCCATGATCTCATGATCAACCCAGCAACCAGCCAACCAAGTAATTTTAAAACCCTCTCTGTGCTTCATAACTAGCCTAATATCTCATTTTGAGCTTCAAAGATATTTCATTCTTTGCTCTATTTGGAGAGATCCCTCTCCGGGTCCAGGAGAGCTAGATCCTAGGGCCCCAAAGTGGTTTGATGTTGTCTTATCTTTTGGTATTGCGAAATCTACCAAAACATAGGAACCCCAACAGTATGCATAGGAGCAACAACCAATGTGTTAGCTTTATTATATTTGCATGCTCCAAAGGAAAAATCTGAAGTGGTGGGTCTTTTGTAAAAGTTTAAGTATAGCGAATGCACATTGTGTCATTTTCCATTAAAGGAATTTCTGAATAGATATAGTGATTTGTCTTGTAGGAATGTGTGCGTGTGTGAAAAAAGTCATAATAATGTGGGAGTTATTTGACATGAATTGATAATTACTTACTCACACTAATGTAGAGATGTTAGAAGAAAGCATGTTGTGGCATTGTATTCAAATCTCGTATATGCACATGAATAGGTGTTAAAGGGTCACTCAAAGATTTATTATTTATTGATTAAGGCTTTATCTAGTCATGCTATAAAATCTTGTCGATGTTGCTAAAAGAAAACATTGTTGTAGAGGAGAAATGTGAATTTCCTGATGGGGATGAGTACTGCAATACGGAGAGAAGTTCTTCAAATGAAATAAAGATAAGTATTTTAAGAAGTCTATGCATATGCATGTTGATTTCCTTTAAAAATGAATTGTTATATGCATGGCATTGCATGAGATTAGCTTCCATTTAAGAGAACTCTTAAAAAAGTACATGCTATTATAATATACCTTTTTCTGCATAGGAATATGCATATGAGATTAATATGTGTATTATGCTTTATTTCTTTAGGAAAGAAAGTATAAAAATCATGAAAGTATAATGAATAGTGACTGACTATTTTTTGCATGAGTCATCATGAATGCATTAAGATTGTAATGGCATGGAATGACTAGTTTTAGAGTGACTCGTGTCGTGGATGCATTAAAATTATTAATAGCATTCATTAGTTATGAATGAATAACTAATGAAAGTTATATGCACAAATCGATTTTGACTAAATCTATTTGAAAGTTGTGAAAAAATTATTATGATAATTAATTTGTGTGTCAGTCTGTTGGAACAAAGCATTATGGGAATTGGAAATGTTTGCACTCATACCCTAATTGTTATTGACACATACGCATTAATGAATATTTTTTTTATGCATGAAGAAATTGTGTGCATGACAACATTTTATGTAGGAACTTAAAATGATTGCATAAGATAATATGTGCTTGAAAAATGCATATTTACGATTAGCATTGTTTCTTATAGTAAGCATGGGTAGCTTCATGGAAACATAAAATCTGTGAAAATAAGACATCGCAAACATTGCAATGTGAATTGCAACAGTAAATGCTAAAGTATCATGTTTTAATGATTTCAGAAATAATAATGTACAACAAATGTATGTTACTTCGAGGGGGGAAGTTGTGACAACTTCATTAAAGTTAACTAGTATTAACCAGTTAAAGAAAATTTGTTTAATTTTCTTTTATCTGGAAAGAAAAACTTAACTCGTCACTGTTGATAAAGCAAATTATTTAATTTTCAGAAATTAATTAATGAAAAGAAAATATTTTTAAGCTGATGGTAAAAATGTTTCCAAGAATAGGAGGTGGTTGGGGACAGTTGGAAAGACAGCTACCTACTCCTCTAAGGATAAAGTTGAATCCCAGAGAAGGAGTAGGGGTTCTATGAATTCGGTAAAGGGGGAGTATTTTATAGAGCTGGTTGGGACCAATTGAAAATAGCTTTCAGCAGCCCTTGTAAAGCCAAAATATCTGAGTGTGACTGGATTGGCCATCCAGAGGTCACAGCAGAAAAATCCACTGTTAACCCGTGGCACCATCTATATTCTGGAGCTAGGAGCAAGTGGAGGACGTAATAGCCTCCCTTGATGGTTGGGAGGACCACAACTTGAAAGACTAAATTTCCAAATAAGTATAAAGACTTTTTAGTGTGGAAAGACTGACTGTTTGGATGTGAAAAATGACTCGATCCTATGGATTAGGAGGAGAATTTTGTTTACTATTGTGGTTCTCATCATGGAACAAGTTAAGTAAACAATTATGTGTTGTATTAAAATGAAGTTTTATAAGATTGTGTAAATATCCTATGTAGATATTAAGAGAAAAGGAGCTTAGATCTCGGAAAATGAATTACTGAATGTATAAGTTCATTTATATTATTACTAATTTGTTTGAATGTCTTAGCAGATGCTAGGATATGCCTATGGTGCATGGATTGACCATTGGTATGATCAGAGAGCTAGGTGATCTCTGAGTACTTTTTGAAGTACTGTATGGATGTCTTTAGCAGGAGATAAGACAATGTGCACATGATGCATTGATGAGAGGGTTGGTTCTCTTTGAGTACTTATGGAAGTAATTTGATTAAAACATCTCTTTATAGTGCAATAATGTTTTATATTTGTAATTATTTTCATTTGATTGAAACTATGTGAATAATGTGATTGAATTGTTAGTCATACATTACAAGCTCTTTCCAGGAAGTGTTGATGGGTGTTCAACCATTCTCAGAGAGCTTGCGTAAAAGCCATCATTATTCTAATAGTAATTGGTAAGTTAGTATAGAGATTTTTCTATATTTTTATGAGTTGAATAAGAGATAAGCAGTTAGAAATGGAAATGAAATATTCTTGCGCTATACATGCTTATGAATATGGATAAAAACATTATTGTTTCAATTAATGGCATATAAGGAAACGAAAGTGTTTCATTGTCAAGGGGAAGAAGCCCCTTTGGGTTGTTTATATTATTATATCATGAGTATAAGCTTAAAATTCAGCGAGAGAAGCACATCGAGGACGGTGTTCTCTTGGGGGGGGAGTATGTAACATATCTGTACTCAACCGAATTCTTACATATTTACTCATGGTAAATAAATTTTACTCTAACTGTTAATCAAGAATCGATTGAAAGTTAAAATGACTTATTCATAACGAACTTACATTTTTAATATGAAAGGAAAATGACGAGTCCAACAGTTTTTGGGGAGTATTCATTTGGGTTTTGTACTGGGAAAATTGCCATGCCAAGCCCCATCGATTTGAAATTGGTTCTGTGCTACAGTCTTGCGTGGGACTTCTTAGGGAATCATCATCAGAATGAACATTTTCAAATGATGAATAATGAGATGGGATTGGCATTTTTCTTTAGGCTCGGTTTCACGACTTTCCAGAAATTGTTGAGCTTTGCAAAGTATTCGATTGGGAATTTTAATGGGTGATTCCATGGCTAAAAAGGACGAATGAGGTACTCAGGTCATTTTTAAGAATATGCAGAAGGAATGACGGGTATTTTCAGGTCCGTTTTTGTTATTGATGATTGCAAACTGCACTATATTTCTGCCTAGCGCTATATTTCTGCGTAAATATTACTGCGTGAGAATTGTGAAAGGTATGGTTGACTGTCTTATTTTTTATTTAAAATGATTTCTTTGTAATACCCAGTTCTGGTGTATAAAGAAATAGTTAACATCGTAATTTTTTAGAGTTGATAAGAATTATTGTAATTTATTTGGAAAATAATTCTTTGAATTTTTTTATAAAAAAATTATGTTATCTTTCTTAGTAAAGAAAGATATTTTACTGAGTGTAGATAAGGATAATAATTATGTTAACTTTTGGAAAGAAAATATAAGCAAGCACATGCATATATATATATTTATGTCAATCTTTTAGAAAGATAATGTTATTAGAAATATAACATGGTAAAAGGAAAACTTATTGTGCGGGTTTTTCGGAAAAGAATCCATGTTGTCTTTTCTTGAGAAGATTTCTATTATGTTATTCTTTGCTATTATGCCAATATTTTACATAATAGTTGAGAGTGGTAGTATTCTAAGAAGTTTTTTGTAAAAAGAATCCATGTTGTCTTAAAGATTGCTATTATGTTAATCTTTTTTACATGAAAATAGTATTTCATGATGATAGAAATCTAAGAAGGGAATATGTGTTTCCTACAGTAAAGGAAGAGCTATCTCTCTTGCATGCACAAAGAGGGAGAGTTATCTCTCTTGCGTGCACAAAGAATAGGCATTATGTTATAGAGGCGTGTTATTTTCACGTATAAAGAAATGTTGAGCTATCTTAATATTTAGGAGAATATGTGAGTACCTTTATGATATAAAAACTAATATGTTAGTTCTTTTGGAATAAGGTCATGCATAGGCATGCAACATATGTAATAAATATCATTGGAAAAGAATATAAATATTTGTATGTGGGAAAGATAGCATGTTGAGCTAAACTACATTGGAAATGATTGTTAGTATAATCTTTGAAAAATAAGACATGTATTTGTATTCCTAACTGCATAGTTTTACAGAAAAGAAAACATATGTTTACATGCTCACTAGCTTTGAGATTCCATTTGGTAAGACTCGTAAAGGAAGCTATGTTCTTCATTGGAGAGTATTTTGGAATCTATATGCATTTGCATGCATGGGAGAAACATTTGATATGTTAGATTGCACTCCATGTACTAAAATTAATAGCTCTAGGGTTAGGTATTTTGATTAAATTATGTAAATTGCATGCACGAGTATCATAACTAAGTATCAGTTTATTTTAAATGCATGCTGGGGAGATGTAGCTATTGTCTTGTAGTGCTTATGCGACGGAAACATTAGTTAATGTGATGACTTATAACCAGCACATATGAGGTATGTGTTGTTAAAGGGAGAATGTCAAGGTACTTTACTTACATGTCATGAATATACATGAGTAGATGGAGAAACTACTATAGTATAGATATGTGAAATGATTTATTATACTTTATGAATCTTGACATCAATGTATGTTGAAGGTAACATTAGCAGGGTATGATGGTGATATGTATAAGGGAAATATTATGCTTAATCTGGTGGCAGGTAGATGATGATGGTTCATGCAGATGATTACGAACTACTGGATGATCCAGTGTACGATTGACCATTGTAGGTACATCCATGCTTTAGCCACCTGTAAAATGTGATTATATCAAAAGGTGGCTAAATCTGTTTTGAGCCTTCAAGGAACAATTTTCTATAACAAAAAAATGTTGGCTCTTGAAGACTCTTGAAGGCCTCTTGTTTCTGTCTCAAATCTTCACTCCTATGCCCATTGCCCATTCAGAAATACTGTTGATTTCCAAGGTCAAAATACTGCTGCAAGACCCTTTTTTCCCTTTTTTCCCTTTTTTCCAAACTAACCTCTTCTTAACCCTTTCATTTCCCATGAAAATCCCTAATTTTCATCTTTCTCTCCTTTCCCCCTCATCAAAATCCCCTTTATAAGGTCTAAGACCCCTTCTTAGCCTTATCGGAACCCTCAAACCTTTGAAAATCATGAAAAAAACCATTAAAATGCATATTTCCTATGTATTGGGCTTAAGCCCCCTTGGACTAATCCCCTAGCATTTTTGCCCATACACCCTAGCGCCATGATCACGCGCTGAGCAGTCGGGCACTCATCCGGTTTAAATTAATATTTTGCCTAAAACATTAAAAAATCTTTGAATATGTATTTAAACCATCGAATTAACATTTTATTAAATTTTCCGCCCGTGCAAATGTGGAGCAATCTCGACCGTTGATCTGATCCACAGATCCGACGGTGCGGAGAACGCCTCCCGGTGGACCCCCCAGCCATGTGCCATTTTCCCAAAACCACGTGGTTTCTATCGCACCACTCTTCGGCGGAGGGTGGTTTTTGCCCAAAGGCCAGCGATTCCATATGCTGTTTGACACGCGTCCCGAGCACTGTTCCGTAAACTGCCATCCACCGCGTATTAAAGTCATCCATCGCGCGTTATCATTCGGACAAGGACACCCAGCGATATTGCTATGGACCGTCCGATCTGGGCCCATTGATCCAACGGTGATCGCTCGCCGAAGTTGCTCAATGGTTAAAGAAGGTGCGCGCACAATAACCAGGCCATCGTACAGTGGCAAATCAATCTCCGCCATCGATCTGATCTGCAGATCGACGACCCACAATTCATCGCCCGATCTCTCCGTTTGACTTTCCATTGCCAAATCTCGACCGTCGATCTCTGCACGATCGACGGCTCAGATTCATCCTTCTCCTATGACCACCTCATTCAATCTCAACCGTCGATCTCTGCGCGATCGACGGCTCAGATTCATCCTTCTCCTCTGACCACCTCATTCAATCTCGACTTTCGATCTCTGCACGATCGACGGCTCGGATTTAATCCTTCTTTCACCCATTCCACGATCACTCCCGATCAACCCTAACCGTTGGACGATGCCATCCAACGGCTCCAATCTCCTCGCACGCTCTCCGATGCAGTTAACCTATATACACAGGTTTTATAATGTTTTCCGTGTTTTGCAGGGTTCTTATCATTTTTCACGATTTTCAAAGAGGATTCAGAGGCGGAGGGTGACGACTCTCCCGTTTTTGATTCATCGAAGAAAATCCTCCACAGGGTGGACATGCGCGTTGTTTCAGTGATTTCTCAGGCATGGATACCTTATAAACCTTGCGCAGCCCTACACACCTGCAAAAACACCATGAAAGGCGCATAGTCAAAGAGTATTAGTGCCGAAGACCAAAATGTATCAGAATAGAGGATTAGAGACAGTTTTTACGGGAATTACGGCTAAGACGGTTATCAAAAGCCTAATCCCCGATTTAAAACACAGTTCAAAGAATATTTTAAGGGTTTTATCGACAGGAGCGCTTCCACTGCCGCAATTTAGGAAAATTGATCCCTCTAGTTACTGAAATGCCACTTGTGCCTCAAAGTATTCAATCAGAGGCCGAATTTATTGATCAGGATCAGATATTTGTCTCAAACGTAGTCAAAGAGTTACTCCTACGGGGTCTTCAATGCAAAGAATGGCTACAGAGTTACTTCAACACCAAAACAGAGGCTAATTGAACCTTCTCCAGCTTCTAAAGGCACCTACAGCCTCACAGAAAATCAAAGGCCGCCCAAAAAATAATACTAATCAAGGGTCTTATCTCCAAATTGTCGGAAAAACTATTTTAAAGGTTAAAGAACAGTCCAGAAGCAGATCTTTTCAATCATCAGGCCTCGAAAGACATAAACAGAGTTATGAAGCAGAGTTATTAATGATTACATTCCCACCTTATGCCTTTCCTGGTTCCCAAAGGCTAGGAATTGCATTGATCACATAATTAAGGATACTTGACCCCTGGAAAATCCTCCCACCTCTTCATTCTTCTATAAATACTGTTGTAGAAGATGAGCAAATGTTGGTCTCTGGACATCTGAATGCATGTAATAGTTATTCTGAAGCTACTGATGCCCTGTTTGCAACTTAAAGATACATAAGCTGATATGAGAAGTTGAAGTTGTAGAGACCCACCGGGCTTGCTGACTGTAACCGGTTTTAACATCAAATACAAGCTACTGATTTATGGGATCCTGATTTGTGTCAATGGTGATGTGTTCCTCACTGTCAAATTGTTATTTTGCTTAATGTTTTCATTCTGTTCATTTTTTTTGATAAAGAGCAGCAAACATAGAGCTAGGATTTACTTTCTACAGTACCCTAGTCTCACTAAAAACTTTATTGTTTATGTTTTCT